>JMFS01123380.1:0-33016 GCA_000699545.1 Podiceps cristatus
TATTATTTATTATAGAATATTTATATTCTGGAACCAGATAAACCAGGAAGTGAAGAGTCATAGCTTCATCCAAATTGTTCTCTCTGAAAGCTCATCAGTCTATTGTGCTTGAGATTCAGCAGATTCAACTTGGATTGGAGAAAGCTTAGTATGACACAAGTAGGGGCACTGAAGCAGTGTCTGTTTATGGGAAAGTAGTGTCCAGCCAGCACCAACAGCCAGATCTTGTCGTTTGTCTTCCTCTTCAACCTGAGGACCTTTTCACGTTTCCTGCTTTATCAGATTATTTTTTTTTCTCCTGCAGAGTTCTTTTAGCTACATAAACCTACTGAGCAGAAAGAGAGGCAGGAAAAAAAGCAAGCATGTCACTGAGTAAAATCAGTTAAAATGCAATGCAGGAGATGCACACAGAATTTGCAATGATCTATAAGATTATTTGCAACCTCTCTGCTTTGTCAATGTCCTGATTTTGGCCAGGATGGAGCTAATTTTCTTCCCAGTAGCTACTGTGCTTTGGATTTAGTATGGGATTTGGTATGTGAAGAATGTTGATAATGCACTGATGTTATTAGTTGTTGCTAAGAGATCAAGGACGTTTTCCAGCTTTCCAGGTTTTGCTGATGTGCAGGTGCAAAAACTGGGAGGCGTATAGCCAGTGTAGTTGTCCCAAACTGGCCAAAGAGAGTATTCCATACCATAGACATCATGCCCATGTGGTGGTCAGCTCGTGGGCCAGGCACATTTCATTTGTTCATGCTTTCATTCATTCATTTGTTTGGCTGTTCCTTCCTTCGCTCACTCTCTCTGGAACTTGTGGTTCCAAGGTCACTGTTGGGGAAATTACAGTTCTCTCCTGCTCAGGATCGTTCCAAGATCACTCTTGGTTTCACTCCATGATCGCTGCTTGAGATGGGCTGTATCGGTCATTGGGTCGTCAGGTGGTAAGAAATTGTGCATAATTTATTTTGTATATTCTATTATCATTATATTTCATTACTATCGTTATCATTATTAATATATAGTAGTAGTATTATTATCTTCTTCTTTGCTGTTCTGATGAACTGTCTTTATCTCAACCCATGAGTGTTCTTTTCTTTCCAATTTTCCTCCCCAGCCCTCTGGGGAGGGAGAGAGTGAGCAAGTGGCTGTGGGAGAGAGCTTTCCAGGTTTTGCTGATGTGCAGGTGCAAAAACTGGGAGGCGTATAGCCAGTGTAGTTGTCCCAAACTGGCCAAAGAGAGTATTCCATACCATAGACATCATGCCCATGTGGTGGTCAGCTCGTGGGCCAGGCACATTTCATTTGTTCATGCTTTCATTCATTCATTTGTTTGGCTGTTCCTTCCTTCGCTCACTCTCTCTGGAACTTGTGGTTCCAAGGTCACTGTTGGGGAAATTACAGTTCTCTCCTGCTCAGGATCGTTCCAAGATCACTCTTGGTTTCACTCCATGATCGCTGCTTGAGATGGGCTGTATCGGTCATTGGGTCGTCAGGTGGTAAGAAATTGTGCATAATTTATTTTGTATATTCTATTATCATTATATTTCATTACTATCGTTATCATTATTAATATATAGTAGTAGTATTATTATCTTCTTCTTTGCTGTTCTGATGAACTGTCTTTATCTCAACCCATGAGTGTTCTTTTCTTTCCAATTTTCCTCCCCAGCCCTCTGGGGAGGGAGAGAGTGAGCAAGTGGCTGTGGGAGAGAGTGAGTGAGTGGCTGTGTGGTATTCGGTTACCAGCTACGGTTAAACTGCAACAGTCAAATAACTTGATAATGCCGTAAATATGTTTGGTTAGAGATTTTTTATGTGACACAGTTCACGTGCACATGTTTTACATCAGTAATACTGTATTCAAGCTTTTCAGACTATTGCCTAATCTAACAACATCTTTTTGTACTTTATCACAGTTGGAACCCATTTCACTTGCTACTGCTTCAAAATCTGTTTTGCTGTGGAATTCAAAAGACTACAAAATTCTCAGCTGTCTCTCAGTACTTTCATATCATTGCTATGACAGGCTCCTTTACTGGCATTCTCATTCCATTTTAGAGATGCTAGCAAGTGAATATGCATTCAAATTCATCTCTGGTTTCACCCTTAAAAGGGATTCTATATTTTTCTTGAGTTTTCATACCCCCATTTTCATGTGTATTGTTTCACAACAGGGCCCTACTTATCTTCCCAGATAGATCTTTTACCTATTGCAGAGATTTTCAAGGGATGATAGGATTAGACCTGAAAGAATAATCCTTTACCATGTCAGAGACTGAAAATATTTGTAAATCCTAGCTCACAGTGGGAACCTTGGGCCAGCCCACAGAAGGACATCAAGATTGGTCCCATGCTGATTACTCCTGGCTTCACCTTTGGCCTTGTTCCAGCCACATCTCCATGGGCCTCAATTTCAGTATTATTTTAGCACACTAATTAGATAACTTGCAGCATGAACTGGGCTTCAGGGATAAAGTAAGTGATATAAGTCATCTTGTATACCATTTTCAATATACATGTAATAATACAGGCTGGAGCCTTGCTATCCGTTCCAGAGGACCCCATCTACAGTGGAGACCCACTTTGAATGTAATAAGACAGGTTTTATAAGAGCTCAAGAGAATTTCTTTATATATCTTATGTTAATTTGTTTGTTGCAAACCACTCCTTTTCCAACTAGCCCTGTTAATTTTAATGCTTTTTCTCTCTCATTATACACTGTGTGTTTAGCTGTATCTTTAGATACTTAACCTATAATCAAAATATCTGACAGTGAGAGAGTTAATGTTGTTACAAAAAACCTTTATTATTACTTACATATTGTTACTTTTAATTTGTTTTGGCAGACTGAGAAAAAGGTGGCAAAGATTCTACAGTATGCTTCAAATATGGTGTGCTACACAGCATTTCAACATCTTAATATTAGTGATGGGGCTATAGGCATTCAGTAAAAGCAACAAATGACCTCACTTGACACTTCAACGTGTACTGTAAACCACATTCCGAAGAGTGCTTGAGGAATGCAAGACAACATATGATTCAATGAGCTCATCTTTACATCTGCCAATGTAAAGAATAAGAAGTATCTCCTTCTGTCCCTGAAATTGGGAGGAAAACTCTCTAACTCTTGATGTATTAAAGAGTAGGCATTATTTTTATTCAGCGGCCGGTGCATGGGGGATCGCTCCTCCTAACATGCACGTCTTGGCTAACATACGGTTGACATTTACACACTTTCATAAACCATTATCAGTATTTTACAATTATGCACAATTACTTTCTTCTCTCATTGGTCATTACATTTCTTGTCTGTTAAATAAAGGCACGGTACACAATTTATTACACATGCTCTATGGAGAATGGGCTTCTGTGAGTAGGGGGCAACTACAGTCTAGGGGCATGATTTTTACTATGTTAATGAGATAAGTTCACACAAAGTTCAGTTTCTCATCTCTGCAAGTCCAAACTAATCAACCTTATCTGGCCCTAGCAAGGATGCGCCATTCTGGGGCCCTGTCTTGATGTTTTATGTTTTGCCTCCTCTGCTCCAGGGTATTTGGAATTCTGTTCCTTGTTAGTTCCATGGTATCTGAAGTTCTATCCTTCACCAGTAAATTGTTTCTTGATAGTTTGCACACCTTATTTATGAAAGCTTAAAATAAGAGGGGAGACATCAAGTCTAACACTTCTGTTGCGTAGGATGGGAAAAGTAACTTATGTTAGCCAAAGTATTCTCAAGAAAAATAACTTATTCTTGGGAAGAAACATTTTATCAGTATTTCTGGCCTTAGCAAACACTAGTACAGCTCATACCGCAGAAAGGAATTTTTTTGATCAGAATACTCATTTAAAGCACTGAGAAGTAAAACTTCCTTGATTTTCATACAACCTTAATCTATCTAAAGAAAATACAAAACAAACAGCCAACAAACGACCCTTCCAAGTGATCTAATCTGGCAATAGGGTTGCAGTGGATGGACTTAAGGTCCCAAAGACATCTCTTTTCTCCTTTACCTTATGTTTCCTTAAAGCAATGTTTTCCTGAACATACCTGGACATTTTAAAAAGTATCAAAACTGTGGCCAAGAAGTGGTAGTAAAACCAGCGTTTGGTTATGCAAATTTCCCACTGATGGTTGAGCTTCCTGGTCAAAATCAACCAACAGTATGGCATTCATTTTCTTTGAAATAATTTCTTTTTATTCTCTGTAGCATGCCAGTAAGCTCTCTAATTCATTACAGACTTGCAAGTGACCATTGAAGACAAAGTGATGTCATGAGTCTAACTAAATTTCTCACTAGCATATACTGCTTCTGCTTTCCTCCCAGGAGTTTTAAAAAGTCCATAATAATTCAGAATTAGCAGAAGCCATGTGTAGCAGTAAAAACAACTGCTCTGCTTTTTGGTGTTGTGTTTTGGGTTTTGTTTTTTTTTTTTTTTTGTCTATAAATGCAGTAATAAATGAAGGCGTGATCAGACAGGGACATGATGCAGTTGGGCAGAGGGTCTTTGTTGTTTCACCTAAGTGAAAGCTACAAACTGGAACTTATGTATTTGGAAATTCAAAGAGAAATACCATCTTTTGAGCATTTCCAGACACAGGGAAAAAATGTTTTTCTAACTTCTCGCTTTCTGGTTTAAAGGTACAGCATGATTTAGTATGCTCAATCAGCCAAATGTCACAATTTATTAAGATTATTAATTCAGAGCAACAAGCTTTCTCAACTCTAAAGGTTCATGACCTTTAAAGAGTTGTAATGTTCATGGTTATTAGCTTACTTGAAAATAACCTGTTCAGAGACTAACACTATTTTTATTTGCTCCTGTTCAGATAACTTTAGGGAAAGTCACTTGAAAATTGATTTCCATCAATTTCAAACAAGAAAATTACCTTGCTGTATATTTTGTTCTGATAGCCTTGACCATCTCCAATTGGAAATTTTTATTTAAGCTTAAACTGCTAGTCTCTGTATTTCATCTTTCTAATCTGACTCATTCTTCCATAGCTGAATTTCCTAATTTGATGATGACACTTCATCTTATTCAGGAACCCATGGATGCTGAAATCTTAATGGAGTAGTAACTTTATACGCTGTATAAACTGCCATATCAATTACATTTGTTTGGAACATCTGTGTTTAGTTGGTTTTGGCAGGCCTGATCAGGGAGTAAGACTGTGTCATGGTGAGAATAGGGATTTAAATATAAAAATATCAATGATGGCCATGGATGGCAATATAATCAGGTTCCAAAATATCTCTGTTCCAACTAATAAAGCTTTAGAGCTACCCCTGAGAAGTGCATAGTTTTAACTTAGCGTTTCAAATAATGTTCACCATTAGTACTTAACACTTAGCTGGCCTTCAAGTAAAAAAAAATAAAATAATGGATGCCTCTTTGTATAAGATTTTATTTACACTACATGTTTTTGTTAAGGCTACAACCCTTTACTATACAATCAATTTATGACCATATGCAAGCTGTTAAATAGTTTATGGCAAAGCACTGCTTAGTCAAATCTCTAGCAAAATATTCAAATATTTGCAGTAGTGTAAATATGCAGTTATTTCTTTTGATGTTGAAAATACTGTGCAAGAGCCTAATACTGAATAGGGACCATATATTGTTTCATCCATGCTGGTTGTCTAGACGTCGTTATGGTTGTTCTCCTGCATAGGCTTTGGCACACTGCACATTTGTGCTACAAGTGGAAACTAGTCCTGCTCTTGCCCTTTTCTCAGTAACCGTACCCGAAACTATAGTGTTAGAAAAGGCCAAGGCTTAGAGACAGAAAATTAGAATAATTCAGTCCTTGGCAAGCAGGCATGGAGTGACTCCTAACTTTTATATGCATAAATACCTCTGCAAAACTGGGTATCAATGATTTGCTGAGTGGCTTTAAAGCAAACAAATGCAAATAAACTTGTATTTTTCCTCCCCTTCCCTCCCTAGGTTTAATACTGACATCCAAAATAAGGCATTTGGGATGCTAGAAACATAAATAATAGCTGATTTTTGCACTATGGAATATGAAAGCAGGTTTCTTTTGAAAGATTGCAGTGCACTAGGAAAGAAGGATTCATTCAAAGTTTGCAAAAATACTTGTTTTGAATCAGGGAAAAATAACAATAATCAGTATGTTACCGTTAAACTAACACCTTCAGTTTTTAATTTTTATTCTAGGGTGTCAGTCAAGACTAATGAGGAATTTTAATTTCAGTTGAAGGTCCTCTGAGAGAGATGAAGTAAAGTTATGCGATCCTTGAGAATGTACTTTAATAAGGCATTGAATAGCAGTGGGCAAGCACATTACTGCATATACTCAAGCACAAGTAATGTTTATGTTGCTACAACAGACAGGAATGACCTAAGGGGGCCACATTTGGATTCAGTTTACATTTATAGTAATGTAAGCTGTTATCCAAGTTCAAGACAGATTGGATCCTCATTCCAAACATTTTACTTCTAGACTTTCTCTCCTTGTGTTGTAATTTTTTTTTTTTTTTTTTTTTTAAGATCATTTACATTAAAACTGGGATGAGAAACTGAAGTTCCTCTGAGTTTGGGTTCAAACCACAGCATTTAGGCAGGTTTCAGTACAGAAATCCCAGGTGTTTGTGGTTGCCTTCTCCTCTCCGCAAAAATAGTATTCCTTTTTATTAAAAGTGTTGGATTCTTGTCTGAGAGAGCACACTTTATTACTTTTGTTCAAGCTGAGTGAACACCTGGAAACATAGCTTTTATATTATCAGTTATCTTCACTATTTACCTGTTAGTTTAAAGTTCATATAAAAACTTGTGAGAACATCTAATGTACAGCCATTAATATTACTTTTCTCGTATTCATGTAATTTAGTTCAGTAAAAGGCATAAACCATCCTGTTTACAGCATGGGCTTATGGCTGGTTTACAACATCAATTTTAGATTGATGCTGGGTAGAATACTTAAGCTTTCTAGTATGGAGAAAACTTGCTATATGAAACAGCCCCAGTATCCTCCTTAATGCAATACGTATGTGGTGAGATGCAGTTTGGAAAGTTGGAAAGAATTACCTTTACCAGCATTTCAGAATTGTGATCTCTGCTGTCCTACACTGCTATTGCAAGAAAAAAACAAAACAAAACATTTTGAGATATTGGATGTTTCAGACTACTGTCTCTGAAGTTTTCCTTTATGTGTTTTTATTCCATTTTTCCCCCTACCTAGCAAATGCTACCTGACACTCAATTGCTGTGAGGAGAGCCAGGTTAATTAAATAAATATACTCAGCCCATTTTACTGACAGTTTTTCCCTGCTGATTTGGGAGTTTTCTCTGATTTTACATAGTGGTCCCTGATTCATTGTGACTTCTGGAGAACAGTGTAATGTCCTACAGAGGTAATGCTCAAACTAAAAATCACTAGAAAAATCAAAATGTGTCTGAGGAATGAAAGATTTTGAGAAACAAGCAAAGTTTTTCTCAGAAGTCTACAGAGAACATTTATCTGGTGTGATAACTTATAACCAAGGCCAGTACTTGAGAAACCAGTTTCTACAGAAGCATGCAAGAACCTCTAATCAAGAAAAGGATTTTTGCTAATCCTCCTTAGCCTTTTGTTGTTGTATAAAAAATGATCCTCTGTGCAAGATCATGATTCACACAAATAGCACATCAGTTTTGTCCACCTGATATATCATGGCAAGAATTCGCACAACTTACCAATGCCTGAAGTTAAATATGTCATGTTTCAGTATCTTGATTGCCTTTCATCACTGTTAAAATTCATCTCCTATCTTAGTGAGTAAGTGTAAGTAGGGTCCCCAGTTGACTTCCTCTGGGCTATAATTTTACATCCCTCCCTCATAACTCCATCTATTCATCTCTTCTTTTCTCTAAACAGGCCCATCTTTTCCACAAGTTTTTTACGTTCCCTCTCTGTGTTGGTTTGGTTTTATTCAAACACCACAGATGACTTCGAAGTTCCTTTTGAGGAATGGACTTAAATTCATTTCCATTTTTTATAGGTCTTAATGATTCATCTGCATGCTTAGTTTCTTGCTGTCGAAGGAGTAGACACTTTCACGGAGTTATCTACTACATTGCTTAGGTTTCCTGTTTTGTTACATGCATTTTTTTCATCAAACAGTTTACAGAGGATTCCTTTTGGCTTCCACTGAGTCATCTTGTCTGTATTGATGTTTTGTAGGCCATTCATAGGGCAATAATCAAATAAGTCACTGTGAAGACATCATTTGGATTTCTATATGAATTTAAATTTTGACATGGCCACACTTCTCAGTCTCATAATACCGGGCACAGTATCACCTTATTGGTTTGTCAGTCTTACTCAGACTATGACCTCAGCCAATGGATCACTCACTTGATATACTTATGGACACTTATGAGTGTCCATAACGGTGCTTACCTTTGGTCTTTCCTCCTCGCTTGCTGCTCCAAAAATCTAGTGAGATAAAAACAAATGAAGTGAGGTAATTATCTTACTGAATACAAGTGAGGAGGAATGGTAAGTGCAACTGGTAATTCACCACCACCATCAATATGACTGACACTTGGCCAGAGGGGCAGACCTGAGTCCTGAGACCTCCAGAAAAGCAACCAAATGAAGAAAGGGACAGCATTTTTTGTTGTATTTTTGTTTGCCTTAGAAATTATATAGATCAGCTGTGACGATTTGATCCTAGAGGGGTATATCCACATTACAATCTATAGCAAAATAACATAAATGTTATAAACAATTCCAAAGCATGGCTTTTGGGGAAGACACTGGAAACTCTTCTGTAGGGTGAAAATATAAATAAGTCCTCTATTTTCATTTCAATCCTCCTGCCCTAGCAGACCTTTTCACAGCAGCAGAGATAGAGAGCCAGAGAACACATGGCAGCAGATGACAATCTGGATAATTTGTTGTCATGAACACATTGGGAAAGCCACATATTTACAGCTATTTCTGTTAGACAAGAATACTTTTGCTAACTGCTCCTTGTGAATGGAGTTTACGTGCCCTGCTCTGATTTTCACTGAGGCTTAATATTTAGGTCTTGTTCCAGTGAACATAACCCATCACCACCTTTGCCAAATAGGTGATAGCACTTACATTCTCCTCTCTCTTTAATGTCTGTCCCGTATCACAGACTCATACTCTCATTACCCTTAATGTCAGGGACATTTGTGTCAAAGGAAAGGGAATTTTTACAAACTCATGATATTACCATACAAATGTTTGACATGATGGTTAAATTGCTCAGCTTGGATTTCTGCAGGTACATCTTTCCTTTCTGGATTCTATTCACTTCAAGACTAGGGTTTAAATTGTTGTTCAGCTTGCAGTGACAAGAATTTTTTATTTTTCTGGAATTATTTTTTCTTTTTGTTAAAATCAGCTGTCATGTACTTTTTTTCCAGTCACCTTTGCAAGGATAGAGAAATCAGTCTGCAGTCTTGAGAAATCCATCTTTGAAACTATCATACAGGTGTGGCCTCTCCTACAGAGTATCTTTCCTGAACACTAGTAAGCCTTATTAGAGAGCAATGCTTCTGCACGTTCTTTACATCCTTCCCCATCTTTCACCATCTTCCATCCGGGTATAACTTGCATTTTTCTGCTGCAGTATTTCCTTTCCAATTCTCCTTGGCTTCTTAAAAATAAAGGTCGTTGTTTCCCTGGTTCTATTTTCCCTGGTTCTCTGTGGATTAGGTAACACTTACTGACCACCTAAATCTTACCCAGGTGTAAGTACTATTTTTTCCTGTTGCCTTTTATCTAAAGCCATCATCAGTACCCTTTTGTATTCAAAAGTGTGAAACATAAAATCTGTACTTCAAAGGAGATCATAAAATATTGGTGAAGTAACAATTTACCAGGAAGCTCTCGACTAATCCTAATAAAAACCTAAGCTTTATGGGGGAAAAAAAAAAAAAAAAAAAAAAAAGAGTTACCTGTAACAAATAGCAGAGGGCAGTAAAAAAAACCAAGTCTTTGCAGGGTATTATACTATATTACCCACTTAAAGAAAACACTGTCATACATTGACTTCAGTGGGATTCATCTGTGTGCTCAAGTGAAGCAGCTTCACATCTTGCTTCCCTTGTCACGGGAGTGCAGAGCTTCTGTTGTGATACCTGGCAGTGGCTTAGCTGCAGATAGCAGCACTGCTAGGAACCTTTTGAGTGTCCAGGAAAATTGCATGAAACAGAAAACTAGGGTTAATCACTAGGATTTTAATTTGGTCACAGCCAGATTTATCATCTCTACTTCTAGGTAGTCTCTGTTGTTAACTATTATGACCCAAGAATCTAGAATCATGGTTTTATTCTGCCAAAAAAACCCTCAGACATTTTGAAATTCAGTGCTCCTTACAGCATAAGTAGAACAATTATTTGCTTTTGTTTCAGAGGCAAAGGTACCACTACTGAACTGTCTCCTGTAAAAGTTACACTAGGTAGTGAGAACTGAGAGTCACAGCACAAAGAGTCTGAGATGATACAGTCAGTTTAACTACAGACTGATAGATGTGGCCAGCCTCTGCCAACCTGTTACCATTAAAAAGACCAGACAGCATTAGTGATGGGGTGGAATACAAAAAAACAAGTTTAACTAACACTAATAATTTCTTTTAACCCACTACCATCAGACCAGTTAATATTTCAGTTCCTTTAGCTTTTATATAGATCTCCCAAATCACCATTCCACTGTATTTAGGATAATTTATTTAACTAATCCAAGCAAAGAAGACAGTTAATATACAAGATATATTTTATATCATGAGCACCAGTAAACAATCTCTGTATCCCCTTGCTGCATTTCTTTGGCAGTTCATCTGGCAGAACTAGCTCTTGGACTGCAACAAATTTGCATGATGGGAAATACAAGTAAATGACTTGAGTGTAAACTGTGCTATGAAAACATTGAGTTGTGTAACTATCAAGAGACAAGTGTGCTTAGTTACTGAATTAAAAATAATATTGGGCGCTTTGAAACTAGTGTGGAGAGATGGATTTTGTGAGGCTTGTTCTACTTTCTGAGCTCTTCGACTATAATTAAGAAAAAAAAACACTCCACATGCCTGTTGAAAAAATGCAGCAGATGGCAGTAACGTACAAAGGAAATAAGATTTTGCTTATCTCGGGATTACCCTGAGTATACAGACTTCACCCTTCCTCACACTGACTGGCTGGCCTAGAGCAGCTAAATGTCTCCATTTTACTCATTTGCATTTCGACTTACTTTAATCTGTTTGTCAGCAAGTGTCTTAAATCACGAATCAGACAGGCAGATTCAAAGCCGAATGCCTTTACAAGTTGAAAAGAGCATCACTGAGATGCTGTCAGCATAAAAAAATAACCTGAAAAGAAATAGCTGCACACACCTACTCAGAATAAGAATGTCATCTTGATCTCATTTTAGCCACGTTTTTAAAGCACGTGTGCCAGCAATTAAAGGATGAATCAGATTAATCCTATTTTATGGCCTTTAAAAATCAGTATTTCATGGATTCCTACCTATCTGAAAAACAGAGCAATACAACTGTCCTGAATACTATCAGTTACAGAATTTCATCACACATTTCCTGCAAAAAGTGTAAAAACTTTCCATTAATATAGGGCATGTCTTACTGACAAACATTAAGCATTAATAACATGTTTCAAGAGACGATGATAAAATTTTTAGCATCCCAATAATATTTGACTAAAAATGAAGGGGAAAAAAAATGTCTGATGCTTCTCAGAAGACCTTTAGGAGGGAGGTCTCCTAAGACCATCCCACTCCCAGCTTCCACAGTGCCCCTGCTCATTCTCTTTTCTGTCAGATTAATAACACTGATCTCCAACTCACAGCCTGTGGAGTTTGTGCTGGAGCAGTGCAAGACAGCTTTATGTTATAGACAGATTCGGCAGAACTAGCTGAACAGTGCTGCATCTGATTTGCAGCTACTGCTGCAAACCTGAGAACAGTGATGTTTGATGTATCAAACCTGAGATCGTGATGCTTTTCATTACTATCTTGGGCTGTGACCTGTGACAGCACTGGTGATTTAGCTATGGGGTGATGAGAGCCAGCATTGACAGAGGTGATGAGCTGCAAGGTGGCTTGGACTTGGGTTGCTATAAATCATGTATTATGAGCTTATGTATACTCAGATTTCAGCCCCCCTGTAGCTGCCTTTCAGAGTGCACGTGATTTACACTGCTGCAAATCACACACATCCAATATGATCTTGGTGCACATAGAGGCATGTGCTTTCAGCTGCAGCAGTAGCTGAAATACCCTGTAGAGACATCCCTGTGGCCAGTTCCAAGAATGCAGCCTTCATCAATCAAAAAAAAAAAAAAAAAAAGTGAACATGGCTTTAAGATTAGGATTTAGGAAGGAATCGGGTTATTTGTATATACCTTCGTTCTCTGACATCTTTGGCCCTATGATTTTATGTATGTTAAGGATGGAAACAAACCGTTGTGAGTTGGCAAAGCCCAGGCAGCAGCAGTTATTCCCACTTAGAGAGAAAGCAAAACTCTATTTTCAGTTAGTATTGTGATGGATGCAACGGAATACTACCAGCTGTCTTGTTCTGAACTGTATTCAGCACAAATATCTAAGCATTTATGGAAAATCATCTACAGGTTTCATAGTAACTACAACAGCAGTTCTTTAGCCTTTAAAAGGAAGATGTTACTACACTATATGTATCAAACACAGAGAAAATATGAAGATTACTCAATTAGCTTGGATATGTCCTTAACATAAAATTTAATCTTCCAATTTTTCCCAGTCAAGAAGGCATATAGAGTACGATCTGCTACTGCTGGCTGGATGCATAGATACACCTGAGTTAAAACAAAATGTTCCTCCTATATTTTGTGGATTTTGGTTTCAAGCTATGCCTGTCACTTTAGTGTCTTTTTATGGCCTATTTTTTATTTTTATCATCAGGAATATTACATGATGCTTTCTAAAAACCCTAAACCAATTATATTAATTGAGGTATCTGAGTCAAATCCATAATGAAATTTTTTGAAAAACAATTCTAAATTTAGGTTTTCCTTTGAATATGGTAAAGCAGAAATGATTTGGCGGTGACAAGCCATACTGCAGAGTCAGTTTTTCATGTCATTCTGTGTATAAGAAATAAGGCAGTGCTCAATTTCCTCTGCAGATGAATGCAGAGATATTGGGAAGGATAATTACAAGAAATAGTGACTCAAAGAGGGAGAATATATTCTCTTAAAAATAGAGAAATACCAAAAGCACAATGGAAAAAAACCCTAAACAAACAATGAAACAACAAATGACAAAAGTAAAAAAAAAGAAAAAAAGCCCCAAAAAATTAGGATCCTAGACTTGACCGTAGAAGTATCTACTCCTGCTCTGTAGGAAGCAAGAAAATATAATAACAAATGGGAAACAGATTATACAAGTTTGTTTTGTGGGTGTAAAACATATGTGTCATGCAGAAATTTTATCTTATTACTGTTTTAACTGCTTTACTTTAAATCATGGCATATACTATTTACACAGGCTAAAATAGAATATTAATTAGAAGTGATGGTTAAGCTTGAATATCAATCAAGATATTAAGTGAGTAGTCTCAGTGGACATTTATAATTAGCATCTGGATGTATAAGTAGATATTAATTGCAGGCTACCCAAAGAACTGTTGAAAAAACTTATAGCTTTGAGTATGAAGGGGTTTGGATTTTATATGTTTGCATTCACTCATGCAACAGATTTGGATAAACATAGATTCTCTCAGCTGTCAGTTCTCCTGAACCCAGAGCAAACAGATTTTCTTAATGTCTGTCAAGGCAATGACTGGGGTTTTTTCTCAGTCAAAAAAAGAAGCTGGCTAGGATTTCCTTGACCACAGGTTGCTGGATGACCTTTTTACAATCCTCCATCGAAAGCACCTGTGTATGTGCCAAGTGGTATTCAAGCAACACATTTAAATAGCGTTCTGCTGACTGCACCCCAAGAAGACCATGACATGAGTGCCCAAACAGAGTCTCACATTATCTCCATGCCTGTCATCACATGGTGTTGCTTACTGCGGTCTGCAGTGATCTGAGCACTTGCTCTGCTTCACATACTGCCGCTGGTAGGAAGGGAATTAGAATTTAGATGATAATTTTATTATGGATTCACAAGTCTCAATAAAGCCCAGCTGATTCTCCATCAGCTGTGCAGCTCTGTAGTGCTAACACGGTCTAGTTTTGTCTGCAGCGCAAGCATGTAAAAGTCAGTGAGAGAAGAGATACATCATGTAGTAAAATTACATTTTTTTAGATGTTAAAAACAAGGACTTAAAATCCTTTATATTGTCTAAATATCAATATATAATAAATATAGTGTTTTAAAAATAATACTTTAATTACAAATAGAAATATTTTAACTGCAGCTTTTTTGTGAAAGTATTATTTTTCTAGCTGGAAACCTTCTTCCAAATCAGTATTTTTATGTTGTGGTTTTGTCTGTACTAACAGAACTCAAAACAGAAAATAACACCATTATTAATTTAATCTGTTGTCATTATTGCCACTGCATAACTTGCAGTAATTTATTGTGTATGTTAAAAATATTGTTTAATCCAGAAGGAATATATTACAATACACTATTTGATTTTCCTGCATAAAGCAGTAAAAAAAAAAAAAGCTTACATGAAGCCAATGTGAGTATCTGTATTCTGACATCTAATTAAATTTTACATTGATAAGAAAAAATGATTGAAATTAAACAACAGTAAAAAGCAGGAAAAAAATTAAGTGTAGTTAAGCTGTGGGGTTTTTTCATTATTATTATTATCATCTATTTCCTTAAGGTTTGTAGGGAATATCTGATATTAAAAAACCTTTTTTTGAAATTTAAAATAATTTTTAGCTAATAATGATTACGTCTTTTATATACTGCCATCCAAGGTTTATGAAGTGTTTTACAAAAGCCTGCATTATCAGTATCCTCTGATAGCAAATAAATAAACAAATAAACATATGGATCGCTCCAAACACCACTATACAGCTGGAAGAGGGCAGAACAAACCCAAAGCCTTCTGGCTCCTATCCTTCTCCTCTGTTGTATCACCAATGAAGCAGAGCACCAGTAAGACATGAAAAGGATATGTAGGCTTTACATTTCAAACAGAGTGGATTTGAATAGGAGGTAATAGTGAAAGAATGCTGGTACTTATTTATGGTTGGTAGGTGAGCTGATGGTCTTCAGAAAACCCACCAGAGAGATGTTTGGTATACAGAGATATATTAGCAAATAAAGAAAATGAGACCAAAAGCAAAGAGAGAAAATGACACCAGCATTATATGTCACAAAGTAATCCCCCAAAGACTAAAGCACTACTAAAACACTATATTTAGGACAGAAGTCTTGAAGGTAATTTTCTAGCTCATTGGGTCTAACACTCTGGTTTTCACAAGCACTAGATCCTGTAATTTACAGAACAACGCTAGCTGGATCCATAACTCTTTCTTCTTTTGCCTATTTACAACCTACTCAACATCTCAATGACTTCCCCTCCCCATTCTGTGCTTTCCCCCTCTTTTCTCTGGTTTTCACTCATTTACACTCCAATGTTTATACTTGCTTCTTTTCCACACTGACTGGGAAAGAACACCTGGGGAACAGGGACACAGAAATCCCTCCCTCCTGCTGCTTTGCTCTCTCTTTCCTTAGTCCTTAATTCTTATGGTCACACCAGGGCAGCTCCATTTCAGGGAAAGCCCTGCTGTAGGCAGAACATTTAACCCTTCATTGTATTTGAGGAACACCAGAGTCACTGAAAAATGCTCCAACAAAATGAAACCCTGGAAACCCCCAGCTACCTAAATAATTCTTAAATGTCTATTTATACCAGACAAAATTTACCTCAGGTGGCCCTCCTTTTGCATCTCATAGCTGAAGTGATGTCTCAATTATTCATGGGCCCTCTAGACTGATTTATTGAATAAATTAATTTACTGCTACTGCAAATAAGTAGATTTTTATTCCATTGGTTAGAGATAGACTTTATTGAAAATTTATTTGCATTCATATTAAATTAGAAACAGGACTGCTAGTGTATTTATTAACCATAAAAATAAAACATATATGTGTATGTATGCCGCTGTTTTAATAATTTTACATATAGTTAACCTGTTTCAGTCATCAGTTAAACAATACATTATCAGCAGTCTTGCATATGTACATAAGCACATCTTTTAGTCTAGAGAAATATTAAATCATACTTAGCTCTGTCTACAGTATCTTAAGCTCCACTTCATAGAATCATAGAATGGTTTGGGTTGGAAGGGACCTTAAAGATCATCTAGTTCCAGTTCCCCTGCCATGGGCAGAGACCCCTTCCACTAGACCAATTTGCTCGAAGCACTTACTCAGGCTTTGTCTGTCTCTAGCCATTTTCATAATGTTGTGGATTTTATGTCTTAGTAGATATCTACGGGTAAAGAAGATTTTTAATAACTTACTTGGAGACACAGACTTCTCCAGCAATGACGTCTGTAGCAGATCAACTCTTGATCAGATAATTCAGCCATGCCAGGCTGTACATTCTGATGTGAGTGGCAAAACTCCAGAAGCCATGGACACATATAAACATGCTTTCTTCTGGTTTTCACCTATGATAATACATTTCCCAGCTGTAAACTTTCCTCTATACATTCCCCTTTCCATAAAATTCTTGCTTGTGGTCTAGTTACATGGCACTGAATTTGCCAAAGTTTAGGGCCATTCAGCAGGCTGAGGCTGACAACACACACATAAGGGCTTATGATAAATGTCCTTTTCTATCCACATAACTGTGAAGGAAAAGAACATTCAAAATAGCCTTTGCCTTATAATTTTCCATATTGTATTGAAAAATCTTGGTACTGCCAAACTGAAATACCCGAAAAAGGTTTAAAATTACATTTTGGTAGAACAATCCTACCTGCAAATTAATGCATATGTGCTGTACATCCCTTTTAACAGTGTCACTTCAGCAATTGAGCTGTTTCATACAGCCGCAATCCAAAGGAAACTTGAACACTGTAGCAAATGTGACACCCATTCAGCAAAGCACTTAAGCCTACACTTAACAGGCTTTTTTGAGTAACAACTTAAAACTTTAAGGTATCATAATTTGTGCTTATGTATACCTCCATTGATATATATGTAGGTGTGCAAGATCATAACTTCTGCTATAAACAATCTCTCTGTAACATTAAGTGACAAGTTTTGACATTGTTCCCTTATCCCTTACAAATATGCATCTTTCCCCTCCTCTCCTGATCAATTTGGAATAAGCAGAGATTTACAGGAGGTCTCAGCATCTGGAGCCCAGAGTCTGAGCACATAAGTAAGCTACCAGCTGGCTCTTCAAATAGAAGAGGTGAAGGTGAACAAACTTGATTCCGTAACTTAAAAAGCAAATTGAAATGTTAAATACAGCTTTCATCTTTCAACAAAATCTGACAATTTATAATTGGTTTTAATCAGCTGCACAGCAAATGTTGCTGTAATTTTTCTTAACAGTATATACACTTTGTAAAATATCAGAAAGGTTGACCAGCTGTACACCAAACATCTTCAACCCTTTCTGGTCTATTTTACATTTCATTGCATATTTTGAATCTGTATACAATATGTGATAACAAGATAATAGATGTTGGTTCCTTGTTGGCTGTTTCAGACCATAATGCAATCACGTAATTGTAGTCTTGAAGCATCTCATCTACTTGTTAGGCCTGAACTACAGTTCCCAAGAGCTGATTGTAATGATGCTTAGGCAAGACAGAAAGGATAACGTGTGGATTCATCTATGCATGGGTAAAAAGCTTAAGTAAAACACAACAGAAAACAAAATCGGGGAGATGTAGCTGAAAACCAGTGAATATAAAGGATAATAATCCAACAAACTCAATGAAAAGTGTCAATAATTCTAAAACTGTATCTATCATCCTCATTAAATTATACCATGAACTACTCTGTGGGAGCATCATGTAATCTGACAGAATCGTTGCTTCCAAAGTTTTAGACCAGACTAGTATTTGTAACTTTTACTTCTTCTTAAGTGTTCTTAGATGCTGTTCTTCTCTGCTCTTCCCATGGTACAAAACAGTGTATGTGGAATTTGCACAGATATGATAAGCCTGTCAGGAAATGGGTCTAACAGTCCAAAAGCACTTGAAATTATTAGTATATAAAGTGAAATTTCCCATGGTAAATGTTTCTAAAAATACTTTTATTCATAACTTGGAAGACATTATTGCATGTCATCCAAAAAATCTTAAATGAGTTTATACATAAAAGAGTTATAGGTATACATACGACTTCTAGCCAATAAACACCTGAAGCACTTGGATGAAATGAAGTGTCACATTCTTGCAACATAAAAATTCCTATGAAGTATCAAGGAAGACAAATGTTTTACAGTGGATATAGTATGTTTGTTAGTTTCCAAATGTTAACATTTCAGCTGCCTGATCTCCTTCAAAAAATTACACGTGGAAACAATCCAGAAAATGATTAGGATTGTTCTGTTTATGCAACACTAAAGTTTTATTGAAGCAAGGCAGATACCAATAGTGTGCTAAATTTTGAAAGGTGTTGAACTAAACTGCTGTTTCTATTATTGCCTTCCAGTAACAAAGCAGGTGCACAGTCCTTTCCAGAGTTTGACTTGGTATCTTTGACTTATAAATGTACTGCTTGCTTTTTTTTTTTTTTAAAAAAAAAAGGTCCTGTAATTGGAAATAAGCTGCTCCTTTCATTTACTGATGAAAATTATTTCCGTTAACAGTAAAATACAACATATGCATGGTTATAGATAATGTTATTGACATTAAGAAAACATGCATCATTTTTCATTCATCACAGTGTTAACATTTTGGTCTAATCCATTTTAGATCTCTGGCAGACATTATTTCCTAAATTAGGACAATGGCAGCTTATGACGTATGATCACATCTCACTGCTGTATGCAATGCTAAATGAGTTTAAAGTCAGACTGTGATTTCATGATACCATAAACTTGAATTTAACACTTAACACCAACACTGGATAAAAACCACAATGGCCATGTAATTTGAAACACTGACCCAATATATACTCTCCTAGCTGGTTTAAATGTGTTTACAGCCTTCGATGAGGAACCCTGCAGTGGCAAGCTTTAGTGCCAGAGCAGGTACTCTCTCTCTCTGAGCTATTTTGACCTTGTGACACCTTACCGACCCTCCATTTAACTGTAGCTGATGCAAAGCCTGCACTGAAAACACACCATCTGAGTAAGAGCATGCATTAAGTAAGTCAACAGCAACATGATCATAGGCCCATTCATCTGGATTGAACATGCACTCACGGGAACCTCGCAGTACCCTGATATGGCAGTGATGGCTGAGGAACCACTGCTTTACGAAAAATAGTCAGCTCAACAGCTGCTTTTGTGAAGATAAGATTACCATCTTAAGTGTTTGCAAGTCTTTGTGCAGCCCCTGTTTAAAGACTGCATCACTGAGGGAAAAAAAAATGTATATACTTATTTTACATGTAGAGGGGAAAAAATAAGTCCAAAACCCCACAAATTCTTTGGAGAGAAATTTTGCAGAACAAATGTTTATCTGTTCTCCCCAGCTTTCACTCATTATGACAAACAGAATTTTAATGTTACAGAAAAATGGAAGAAAAATCTGTAAAACTGCAGACTTCTTTCTCCATGCCTATAGTATATTTATATTGCCCATCTAATGTAGCAGTACAGATATTCATAAAGAAGCCACAACAGGGCTCTCTATAAATTTTCAATTATACCTAACTATCCACTTTTGCACCAATATTTAGTATTATATATATACTATTCAATTTGTATGGTCCTAGGACTAAGTCTGACCATTTTTCAAACCTAGTGCCAAAGCAGTCTCTACTGATGATATCACTGTCAAAATTTTGGCTATTCAACAAATGGGACTAAATCCTCTTCTGATCCCTTCTTCTATTCTATAGATGTCGCATGCATTGACTTTGTTTTTCTTTTCTTTAACTAAGTGTTCTTTTAAATTCTAGATGTTTTTCCTCAGGGAAGACAAGATTATAAAAGGGTCAGATTTCTGAAATGAAACAGAATAATTTTTGTGGTAGTTGGTAAATTGCTTATTTCAATAGTCTACATGCATTATAAAAGCTCCTTCATACACACATCATGTTTTGAAACATAGATGATTAAAACTTTAGAAACTATAGTACGATGCATAAATGGAAAACAAAGTGCTGTTGTACCAATTTTTACATTGCTAATTCCATGGGAAATGGTCAATTCATAAACAGTAAGGGTTGAGGTGTTTCCTTCCTTAAAGAAAAAAAAAAATTAAACAAACCCAGGAAAACCCCACAAAAGATCTTTTTATGAATATACAATTGACAAAAACAAGTCAAGTCAAATTCTTCATATATTCAGCAGAGCATAAAATATTAATGATCATATTATAAAAATCCTTTAGAAATATCGCTAACCACTTAACTCAGGTCCCAAACTTTTATTTATGTATTATTGTGTGTGAAATTTGTTCAGATAATAAATCATCAAATATCACACATTTTTTAATGAGGAACATGCTAATTAATACAGATCTTTCAGCAGTCCTGAGAAGGGTATAAATTTCAAAGCTCCTTCAGCAAAGACATGCTAGAAATCCTCTCTTGGTTAATAACACTCATCTTTGAAACACAGTCCATCTCACAGAAATGTTGTTCAGCCTTCTCTATTCAGTAGCACTGTTTGGAATTGGTACTTGGAGACTCAGCGACTCAGAAGAACATCGGCCAATTTTCATCTCTTTATAAAATGGCTGCTAACAGTAGCCTTAGATAGGAACACATGTTTTGATTGAAGAGATCGATTAGAAGATTTCTGCCATTTACCAATCAGTTTAACATATAGACCGATAATTTTCAGTTTTCTGTAAAACAATTTTGCCATTTCAAACTTTTTCAATCATTTTTTGCCTCTGTTTATCTCCCAGTTTGATCATTTTTGTCATGAGACCAAAATGGAGTCCCACCCTAGTTTCACCACTGCATGGATAACTAGAACATAACTGTTTGACTTCATCAGAGCAGAAGTCACACATTTTTACCTTTGGCATTAGGCTTGCACATACATCATTGACTAATTTTGCTCCTAAAGTCAGATAGTGGTTTTGGCTAGATAAACCCAACAAAATCCCCAAATTGGTACTCTCTTTAAAGCTAGTCACATAGTTTAAGGCATCCAAATCAAGATCAAACACACTTGGAAGGATGGCAGCATAAGCAGAACATCAGCATTTTTCTAAATCACAGTCTGTTTGCCAAATCATGTCCTTCTCTGGAAGACTGCCGTCCCAAACCTGGAGAACGTAAAAAGGATAGGATTCCTGCTTTTTAAAGACTGGTAAAATGTTGTCAAAAGATACATCAAAAAATACTGCCAACTGCTCGATTTACTGAAACGTTCTGAGAGTACAGTGCGGATAAGAGGGCAGATTTTGGCCTAGGATGAGGAAGTATTTTCTACTGGAACAATCAGCCGACATGCAAGAAAAAGCCTGAAAAACTGTAGGATTAATTATGTAATGTACACATTTCTCATAACCTAAATTTTCAAATACAGAATAATTTACAATAATTAAAAGCATTCCCAAACTCAGGTTAAGACATTAGAATTGCTGAAATGCTGGTAATTACTTATGCTTGATATATTTTCTTTGACCTTTCCTACTACTGGAAGTTACAAATATTTAGTTAGTTAGTTGAGAAAAGGGGCAGGGGAACAAAGGACAGTGGGTCTTCAGGAAAAAAAAAATCCATAGGGAGAAAAACATAAGTTTTCCAATATTCTAGATTATTTCTTTATATCCATGCATCACACCTATGCTTTGATTGGATTTTAGGAGCATTGTGTTAACTCCTGTTCTCTTAATTGCATGCAGCTATGAAATGAAAAATTACAATAGAACACAATTTATATATGACAAAATAGAACAAGGTTTTATTCTGCTTCTGTTTGTGCTATTTGAAGGAACAAGCTTTTAGGGTGCCAGAATCATTGCTATCCTTGTTAACTACTTTGGAAGCAAAATAGTTGACATAAGGATAGCCAAATCTGTTCCTTTACGAAAGTGTAATAAGACAGAAAATCATTTCATTGTCAGATAATGCTTCAGATTATATTACACAATTAGATTTGCAATAAACTACAAACAGATTTGGTAATGTCAGTTATAACACTAAATCTGGAAGAAATAATAGTGTATCTTTCAGCTCCCTGAAGCCAATGGGCTGGAAGCAACCTGCCATAGAACAGCTGATTACCCAATTAAGAGTTACACATATGCAACCAAAACCAAACCTTGGCACGTTATCATTCATATTTTTTAATTTGTCTCCAAACTCCATAACAAGTTTAGCTACATGTATTAATATTCCAAACACTTGGCTCATTAATCAAACAATGGAAAGACCACACAAATGTACGGATTGTTCAGCAACCCTGACACCACTCATTCACGTATGCATAGAAATGATCACAAAAGCAAACAATGCCATGCTCACTCATTCACTTTATTAGTCACTGTTTCACTCACTTTTTTGACTCAGTCCTTTGTACGTACAGCCTTAGAATCTCATCTCACTTTCTCAGTGAGTGGTGCCAATTGAAATTCTCTTAAGACTGACATAGATTGAGAAAATCAGAATCACACCCTCAGTCTGACATACTAAACTTCATGAAACAATCTCTCAATGTGACTTGGAAGTATTTAAGGCCTTAAGTAGAAATTTAGTGCTGCACGGGCCTTGCATAGCCTTCTCTTTTTCTCCTTTTTACCTTACTTGCTTTGAAAGCAAAAGATGGGAATCTGCCCTTGGTATTATTTATTTAAGCAGAATCACAGAATCATCTGGGTTGTAAGAGACCTTTAAGATCATCAAGTCCAACCGCTAACCCATCACCACTAAACCATGTCCCCATCACCTCTTCCTCTGGTAATATTTTTAAATCTTTACCTTCTGGCCAGCATACGATCACTTCCAAGTGAGTGACTGGGGTTTCCTGTTCAAAGTCACTGTGTGATCAGTGAAACCCACTTACTCCATGTGGCATCAGTTGCATGATGCGTAGAGGGGACTCTCCCTTTAAACATCCAGCCCAGCACTGGAAGCCGGGGTGCTAAGAGGAGCTGTGCTTCAGTACCAACCACCTCCGAAGCAGCTTGAACCCCTTCATATGCTGCCAATATCTTTTTTTTTCAGTTGGTATGTAGCGGACCTCAGATCCTCTGTAGTCCCAGCTCCAAAACCCCAAAGGTTGACTTCAAGTTTCTCCTGGTGCTTTCTGCCAGAGGCACCAGGTAGGACCATTCTCCCCAGCTGCGGTGTAGAGCACATTTTTAACATCTTGCCCTGCCGAGACTGAACCAAGGGCTACTGATGAACTATCTCCCCTTTAATTTGTTCAAAGGCTTGCCGGTGCTCAGGGCCCCATTTGAAATCATTCTTCTTGGGGTCACTGGATAGGGAGGGCTTACAAGAGAACTGTAATTTGGAATATGCATTCTCCAGAAAACCACAATGCCTAAAAAAGCTTGGGTTTCCTTTTTGTTAGTTGGTGGGGACATAGCTGTTTTTTGCTGATCACATCCATGAAGATCTGATGATGTCCATCTTGCCATTTTATTCCTATGAACTGGATCTCCTGTGCAGGTCCTTTGACCTTACTTCATTTTACAGCAAAGCCAGCTTTCAGAAGGATTTGGATTATTTTCTCACCTTTCTCAAAAACTTCTGCTGCTGTGTTGCCCCACACAATGATGTCATGAATGTACTGCAGGTGTTCCAGAGCTTCACCCTTTTCTAGTGCAGTCTGGATCAGTCCATGGCAAATGATGGGGCTGTGTTTCCACCCCTGGGGCAGTCGGTTCCAGGTGTATTGGACACCTCTCCGAGTGAAATCACTCGGCCTGCACTCTGCTGCCAAAGGAATGGAGAAAAATGCATTAGCAATATCAATGGTAGCATACCACTTGGCTGCCTTTGACTCCAGTGCGTACTGAAGTTCTAGCATGTCTGTCATGGCAGCACTCAGTGGTGGTGTGACTTCATTCAGGCCACAAGAGTCCACTGTTAATCTTCGGCTGATGAATCAGCTCATGGGTCGGAGCCATGGAATCTTGGTTGGTGCGATATTGTCACCGGTGCACCATCCTGGTAGCAATTGGCACCTGCTGTTCTTCAGCTCACAGCAATCCCACAGATCTTCCAAGAGGCCAGGCAGGGTAGAGAGCTGCTGGGTCTTCTCTGCATTCACAGTGACTACAAAAAGCTCATCGGTACACCCTTGGGTCCTTGATGTACCTTCTCCTGAGGTAGTCTATGCCAAGGATACGGGGTGCCTCTGGGCCGGTCACAGTGGGGTGTTTTTCTCACTTGTCCCTGGTTAACCTCAGCCTCTGATACAGACAGTTCTTGGCATCCCTGTGTCACGCTAGAGATCCAGATGGGTGCCCCTATATCGTGATGGCATTAGGGTACACTGTGCACCAGTATCTACCAAAGCCTTATACTTCTGCGGGTCTTATATGCCAGGGGATCGAATCCACACAGTCCGGTAGACACGGTCACCCCTTTCCTCCTCCTGGACAGAGGCAGGGATCCTCTATTTCTATTCCTTGTCAGAGTATTCGGTGATTCCAGTACTTCTATGTTTGGGAAATCACTGATTATTTTCTTGTGTGTCTACAGCAACTAAGCTGACAGCCTTCTTGTGTGGCCCCTTTTTAACAGCTGTCTTCCCTCTCACGTTTGCATACATATGGGCTTCCAACTTAAAGGTGGGTTTGCCATCCCACTTCCTCATGTCCTCCCCCTGGTCACGCAGGAAGAACCAGAGTGCTCCACACGGCATGTGCCTGGGGCTCCCTTTCCATTGACTGAAGCAGGAGAGGACTGATTTCTTGGGGCACCCCTGATAGCCAAGGCACTGGACTAGTGCCTCTATGGATGAAGAGGTACAGAGATTTTCTTCAAAGTTTCAGAGCCAAGAAGACACTCTCTTCACAGTTGGTGTATCAGTATCTGAGCAACACATTGCTGACAAGCTGTTAGAATATGATGCTGGGGCACTTTGAATCACCTTCCTCCACATAGCCCATGTGTACAAGACATCCTCTGGATCTTTGGAGACCTCATCATTGTCTAGATCACTGTAGATGACTTCCAGTACCGCTAATTCTCTCAGGTACTGGATGCCCTCATCTGCAGTAGTCCACCTTTATGGGGAGTTCACAAGATCTTTCCTGAATGGATATCATGCCCTTACACTTGAGAGGAGCCTTCTCCGGACACTGTAAATTGCTGCCTGTTTTCCAATTCCTCTCTCAGTTCCCCTGTTTCTAGCAAGGGATCCCATCTGTTAGGCTTCCTTATCTTCCAATTGTTGACTGTTGGCCCTGTTATTCCAGCATCGGAGCAGCCAGGCAGCAATCCACTCACCTGGCTGGCAGCTGTAATCTTGCTGCATGTGTCAAAGTTCTGATGAGGTCAAGAACCCAGTAGTTTCCACTTCCTGTCTGAATTCTCTCACTCCTTCCTTCAATGTCTTTGTTGAAGGACTGGCTTCTAGATCAAACCCTTCCTCTTCTTTCTCCCTTACTAATCGATCATCTAGACCTGTTGTTCTCCTTGTCCATTGTGTTTTCTTAACTACTGGGGCAACTACTGTAGTTGTTTGAGCCCCTAACTCAAGCACAGCATCCTCGGACACAGTTTGGGTCCCTGCCTCAACCTCAGTCCTCAGAGTACTGAACTGTGGCTCAACAGGCACAGGCATGGCCCAGTACAGTACCAGAAGCTGCTAGTTTTCATTGGGATAGGCAATGCACCCTACTATCAGGCAGTGCATCGGTTTGCCAGAGTTGCTTGCCTGTTCAGGTGTGAAATCCCAGGCTATGGGAGGTGATAACCACCCCAGGAACCTGCCCAAGTCCTTCCACACAACCTGCCACCCAGGGACTGGCCGCTTCAGCTCATGTTTCAGTATTGCCTCACCCAAAAGTTGTCTTCTCTTACACCAGGATGACCCAAATTCCACAAACCCCATAACATGCCAGCAGTATTAATTAGTAGTACTAAACAGCTCACATAAGGGTGAAAAAGGACCTCAGGAGCCTGCTAATAGAACTATCCACATCAGTCCTGGGTAGGGAGAGGGAGATATGTTCCCTCATTATCTCCACAAAATAGCTCCCCCAGCAAAGTAAGGCTGTCAATGACAGAGCAAAGCACATAACCATTGTTAATGTGTTGCCAAAAATAAAGACATAAACAGTGCAGCCAACAAACTTTATGACCCATACAGGAGCTTGCCACTTAATAAATACTATAGTTATAGCACACTTAATACAAAACTGTGGTTGTTGGGACCCACGTTGGGCACCAAAAAGGACTGTCATGGTTTAGCCCCAGCCAGCTACCACATGGCTGCTCGCTAGCTACCCCGACTGCCCCCTCCCAACCCAGTGGCACTGGGATAACAACAGTTTAACAGTTTTAGGAAGAGAAAACAAACAAACAAAACCACAACAACAACAGAGTGTATTTAACAGGTGTTTCACAGTGTAGGTCACTTACAGCCCTGAGCCAGATGCCCAGCCAGCTGTGGAGCAGTGATCTCCCCCTGGCACCACCCCCTTCTATATAGGGAGCACGACATTACATGGTATAGGATAGTCCTCTGGCCAGCTTCTGGTGAAAATTTGCCCTATCCCAGCTGCAATCAGGACATGCACATATAAACTATAGACAAGGTTTTAACACTTACATAGTTGCCAGCAATTTATCCTTCATAAAGCATTTCTCAGCATCAGTCTGCACAGGTGCTCATTTATTTCAATTTTATTTTTTGATTAGAGTCCAGTCCCCTTAATTTCTCTTAATTGAATGTTCCATACCCAGCATGAACACTTCAGAGAAGAAAGGGATATGTAACATTTTAAAATTATTAATGACCTTTTTTATTCTATGAGTTTGATATAAATTCAAATCAGTGACTTTCAATTACATATCTGACCAACATTCCACTGACACCTAAAATGTAGTGTTGTCTGCCCATCTCATGATCAAGTCCTGCATCACTGTGTGACAGACTTTAATGCAGAGGTCTGTATTTGTATATGCACATAAATCACTGCAATGGTGATCCTTTCTGTCATAAAGGACACAAAAACTCCTACCATCCTCTGATTTTAGACATGGAACATTATTTTCCCAGTAATAGCTTTCTCACATCAGCAGTAGAGTGATTTTTGGTTTTACCATTTTGATCTTCCGTGATACGGATATGATAAAGAACCATGTATTTGGCAAAAGTCTGCCAAATAACTAGAAATCCTCATAGCTAGGAAGTAAACTCATTGACACAACGTCACAGCAGTGAATGGGCCTGCATAATACTTTCTTAAAACTTGCACTTATTTGTGTATGTTTTCATTGAGTGCTAAGACTGGAAAACAAAAAGCTAGGGGTGTTGGAGGGCTTTGCCTTCTGTTGGAAGGGACCACCATCTCAACTCACTACAGGCTCTTCACAAATAGGCACACAAGGAAAAGGAATGGAACAGCAACTTGATAAGGTTCTGGATCTGGCAGAAGATTTCTGCAAGCCATGCCCAAGGGATGAAATTTGAAATACACTATAATTTAAAAAGGCCCCTGAATCATGAGAAATGCTAACACAACCCAGAAGCATATCTAAATAGGATACGTACTTTGTACATCTCCATAAACCTTTGTGAAGAACATTTTTATGACTTTCATTAGAGGGAGTTTATTTAATGTGAGGAGGAGCATAATTGTCTTCTCACTTTCACTGTGAAGTCTTTACCATACATCATCTTAAACTGACTTTTTTTCACAATATAATTTACTGGTCCTGGTAAGATTTAACAGATTATCAAATTCACTTGCGAAGTGTAGGTATTCCCAGTCTTCTCTTGAGAAGAGCAGGAATTCTTTTCAGTTTAATCAAATTTATGTTGCTAAGCAATATTTTCATTTTTACCTTTATGAACTTACTAACCTTGAGTATGTTAGATCATGTGTACATACACATAACATAATACGCATTGTTTTCTTTTTAAAAGAGGTAAGTAGGGTCAGTGAAACTGCAGATACCTCTTACTATTTTAAATGTCAGGATTAGGTAATTCTAGGAGACGACAGGACAGGACTTCACCTTTATAATGGACGAGCTGAAAGCAGCCATACCATAAATGTCAAAGAGGGAATGAGGAAGGGCTAATGATGCTAAAAATGGAGGCCTATGCATGGCAAATTCACACACAGATGGAAGGGTGGCTACATTTGGAGGTAATACTTCTGAGAGGTGACACAATGAACAGAAGGAAAGAGACTTCACAACTGCATTTACTTTTTGCAAACAATCTTGCTTATCACTACATGTATATTACGCTTTGCTGTCTGAAGAAGTACCTTCTGCAGCTGAAGACTTTGATTCTAGTCAGTGACTCTGACCCTCTGCAATGGTAACTTCCACTGCCACTGAAGAATTTTGACACCTCAGAAACAGAATATTCAAACAGAGCTCAGGCTTTTAATCCTGGATTTGGCCCAATGGGAGATGCAATTGAGCTAATGCACTTGAAGCTGCATTTGCAGCTTTTTCTGTCTGAGCAAAATTCTCCCTTGCAAGTAGCACACCCAGCAGTATCATAGAACTACATTGCTAAGTACACCTAGAAACAGGGACAGGGCTTTGGAATTCAAGTTCTCAAGCATATGCTTTCATGGCAATTTTGTTACATGAGACCATTTAGACCTTTAAGTGGTTGGATATAACAGTAAATGCAGGTCAGGTGAAGAATAAAAAGAAAAGGAAAAAAACAAGCAGACGAAGATTGGAAGGTATTTTTCTTATACAACTTAAGCAGCTTCTCTGACCACAAACCAAACAAAACTAGATTCTTTGAAGTGAAACCGTTAACTACAGATAGTTTTAAAAGTCAAATTAATTTCTAATTGAAGCCAGGGGAAGTCAATTAATCCCTTTCACAAATTGAAATGGATGATCCCATGCAATAAGCTTTATGTCTGTGTGTTAAAAAAGTAAATAGAAAATCACTTACATAGTTTCTGTTGTTGTATAAAAACATTAGAGTTTTCCTTCCAGCAACATTTCTCCTTAGCCAAAAAGATACTATCCAGTATTTGATGCAGAACCATCATTTGAGTTAACCATTTGCACCACTCTTGCTTCCACCTTTATTTGTCTTGCATCCCCCTCCCTCAAAAAAATCTCCTTGAACTCAGTATGATAGAACTGAGGTGGCCTGGCACACTGAAAGCACTTATGCTTAGTATAAAATATATTACATACCTTTATCGTGATACATGAGGCAAACATTCAGCAAAAGGTCAAGTAGTTTTCTGTTACTTGGTAGGAGGGGGATGACCAATGCTTTTGCAGAGCTAAGAACCAGCTGTATGTGTTACCATTCACAGCATCAGAAGCAGACAGACCCTAAATGGCACAGGAATCTCTGCATTTTCCTGTAACAGCACTTCATGAAATCTTGGTCATGTTGAGCAATGTACCTACTGCTATACCTTTTTTCATACGTGCAGTCCATTTATTTTCCATGGTGCTCCATTATTAGTAATTTGAGACAGTAACTACACTTACATTTGCCACAGCACACGTTTTGCATATGCCTCCCAGCCTTCTTTTGGTTATGTGAGTTTGCGGGTACTGGGTCTTGTGACAAGTGCATAAAGTTAAATGGCAACCACATGTCTGGTGCGGTGCATGTCTGCACAACAGGGAAAGGGTCTACAGCAGGAGTATCTTACACTAGCAGGGACCCTCTGAGCACAGTGCTTCTTTTGGAGGCATGCCTTCAGCTGCGGGTCTGTGCTGCTGTCCCTTTCCAGCCCCCAGGCCCTACACCTTCTGCGCTGGACCAGACAAGGCCACAGTGCTGTGCTGCAAACATGAGAGCAGCAGGAGAGGGCAGAGCAGGAGTCTCAAGCACAACATGTGAGACCTGACAGGTCTGAAAAACAAAGTGTAGATGTTATGTCTTGCAGTGACTCAACTCCTTGTTCTCTTAATCTAGCCTAATGGCCACGGTGTCCAAAGCTATGTTGGCTGATTAGCTGATTATTAAATTCAATTCTACAGAGAAGTATGTAGCAAATGGAAAAGAGAGGTCAGAAAGGGTTTGTGAAACAGGACATAAGGTTGCATTTCTTTCAGGGAAACTGGCCCATAAGCACTATTAAGATATTAACAGAAAAACATTTAAAAACAGTTCATCTCAAAATGGCTGGTTACAGAACATGGTCATTAATTGTTTTTTAAAAATTAACACAAGAGAACTGCTTTTTTTATAATAATGTAACAAGAAGCCAACTCTTTAAAAAAGGTTATGTGCTGACTTCTGCGTAATTATTGCAGTGTGTAACAGTTTAATGCTACTACAGACTTACTATTTTAAGCTGCACATACATTTCCATGTATGCAAACATTTGGTAAAATCTTACCAAATTCACAAGGACTAAAATGCAGAATTTAAACCACACAACAAGCTAAGGTATCAGGAAAAGTACAGATTAGTGTTGGGAAGAGAATGAGTAGTGTCTTAAAGTCACATCTGCCAGAACAGACATGAATGCATTTAAAAAAAAAAAAAAAAATCAAACAAATAATCAACCAAAGAAACAAAGACCATGCTCCTAAACGGCCTGCTGGATATTATCTGCAGTGCTACAGGCTTTGCTTGTATGGGTAGGTGTAACAAGGACAGGGTGTGCGCTCTCCTCTTCCCACCACCAAGCAACAGAGCTGAAAAGCAACCATTCTGAACCTTTCGAGGCTGGGTGACTAATACATGAAGTCCACCAGACCACGCCACAGAGGAGCCCCACCCAAAAGCTGCACTCACCTTTGTTACAGATCTTGCAGCACAAAGGACAGCAATGCTGTAATCAGCAAGACACAAGCTTATCTACAAGAACTACAGATGCAGCTACCAGAATGCCTGCTCAGGGCTGCTAATGGCAAGGGCGGTCTAGCTGGGCTTCTCCTTAATGAAGCTGAGCAGACAAGGGGAAATCTGGCCAACATTTGTGGTTCTTTCAGGCTAAGGCAGTTCCCTGACTCGTCTTGCTTCCCCCAGCCAGATGGAAGAAATACCATATGATTCTGACTGCAAGGAAATCCTTATGGTAATAATGCATAAAGAATAATCTATGCTTTGGAAATAACACCTTATTTGAGATGTCAAAATCTTTAAAAGAAACCACTCAACTATTAATTTTTCTTTGTAGTGCTGTATCTCTTTTTTTTCTGTATGCAAATGCCACTTTTTTAATCTGTGAAAAGAGGTACATAACCACACCCCAATGTAAGCAATCATAATTAGGAATATCCTGTCATGCTGTTAGACATAAAAATAATTGTTTAATTGATGTTAATGATCTAGCACAAACAACTCTTATTCTACTGTTTTAGTCATACTGTGCAAGAGAGAAAAACAAAACTATGCTTAAGTCTAGTTCACAGCGCAGGTTCTACAACAGATTTTTCCACCTTGTGGCTGACTGTGCCACTTATATCGTTACCCCATGCTTATTTGGTGATGATTGTTTACACTTGCTGACTAAAACCAGATCCCATGAAGTGTGACTCCAACAAGCAAAACAAATTACAAATTCTGAGTTGTGAAGGCACTGGGTAGCCATTTGGTGTTGGCAGCCATCTTGGGGCAGAATAGATTCAAACAGCTGAATTTCCAGACATGACTAATATTTTGCAAATGCGATAATTTTAAGATAATCTTTCCAACTGTCGGCCACTCCACAGTGGTATGAGAAAAGGTATGGCAATCTAGCACACTATAACATGTGACCATAATAATTTCTGCTGCACATTTTTTGCTCTTAGCTCAGAAAAAAACCAGAGATTTAAAAATAAGCTACTAGTAGAAACACCTTTTCAAGGTCATGAGGTAAATTGAGAACATACAGTGTAAGAATGCCCACTCTTAAGATCTCATTGCAAGCTTAACATGCGATGAATACTTGCACATAGACTATAAAAGCACACAAACACATCACCTTTAAGTAGAAGAACACTGAGCCTCATTTGACATGTAAGCCACCAACATGATTTGGGAATTACATTGCACTTGTGATTTATTTCCGTCCCCCAAGAAGACTTTTAGCACTCAGGACATCATTATGGTGGCTGCTGCTGATTTTTTGAACTTTGACCCTGAAGACATACCAGGGAAGGATGGTAGGAGTAGACTGTGGAACTGAGGATGCAGCTTATGTTCCAGCACACCTCAGAAGCAGCGCTCAATCAGGACACACAGGAAAGGGATATGGTCACAAGGGAAGGCCAAAGTACCCATTAGGTAACTTACCTTCACAATTTTATTTTTCGCCACTTTAGACGAAGAAAGGCTGGAGCAACCAGAGTGAGATGACAACAGACTAAAGGAGCATGAATCCTCAAGGTTTAAACACAACTTTGGCAACAAGATTGATGAGCATGGCTCACGGATTTGAAACAAAGGAGAACAATAGCAGCCTTAGAGACTACAGAGAGCACGTAACAAGCAACACAATCCAAGCCTGATGTGGAGCAGGCACTTTGCTGCTGCTGTTATTTATTACCACTCCCGGGACAAGGTAGGGCAGGGTTTTGACAGCAGAAAACCACTGTGGATGCTGAGCAGCAAGGCAGAGAAAGCCAAGGGGAACGGCATGATGCACAAAAAAGGGCAGATGCTGGTAAAGTTTGGTAAGCAAAGGTCAAACGACACGACACGAGGGCGCACCACGCAACTCTGGAAAGTGACTCAGCCTGCCGACATCCGCCGGGGCTGGAGCCCCAGGGAACAACGAGGACGCCCAGCCCAGGGCTGCTGGAGGCTGCCCTCGCCCCGGCCCCGGCTCTTTCGACGTGGCACCGTAAGACCCCGGC
>KL285925.1:3169-25252 GCA_000699545.1 Podiceps cristatus
TAATGCAAGAACTGGAGGGCATAAAATAAGACTAACAAAAAGCTAGCTTCAATAGCAGACATTTTTCACAACAACATTAGTTTTCTCACAAGCTGTAGAACTCCTCATTAGAGGATGTTGCTCTAAGATTTGCAAAAAAAGCTTTGTATATTTGCAAAGCAACCGGATAAATTCATAAGAGGGAAGTCTGGAAGGAGTACAAGGTATGAAGATTTTAATCTGTGAGTTAGGAAGTCCCTGAACTGCAAATCATGACCGGAAAAATATTTTGAGGAAGTAATGCTACGTGGTTTCCCTCATCTTCTGTTCTTGGGTACATTCTACCTATGATCTGATGTGGAGGGTTTTTTTAATACAGTAATTCAGTTATTTTTACTGAGTTTGTTGTGTGAAACACATGCTTCAACTTGAGTTAATGTTAGTCCCTTTAAAAGTTGTTCAGTTAATTTGTGGCAAGGTGCAGAAGTCATCTTTAATGCCAGATTCCAAATATTGATGATTTTTTCCTGTTTCTTAATGTTTTCATGGACTTCTGATTGCTGTTATCAGGTGGCATGTGTATCTGTCCCTAATAAATTCTTTGCCTAATTGATGTCTGTCTTCAATACCAAATGACTTTGACTATTAGCAGCATGGGGGAAGTGGAGAAACAGCAAGAATTAATGCTGCCTAATTGAAAAGTTCAGGTACGCTGGGGAGTGCCAGCTCAGAGTTTGCAAAGGCAATTTTTAAAGGCATATCAAAATTTTACTTGAAAAGTTAGTTTTCAAGGCCACTGAGAATAAAAGCAGTAGACAGAATAGAGTGCACCCTTCAAGGAAATCTGCTTGTTTCTTTTATGAACTAGGATCATTTGCTCATGCAGGGAGCTTCCGGCAAAAGATAGCATTCTTTGGCATTCTTTTAAAGACTAGAAGATACACATTTTTGTAAATGGAGGTTCCTTTACAATAGAAGGAAAATAGAGAGTGTAGTAGCGGCACAATAGTAACACCATGTGATCCACAGTGATTTTTAGCTTCATCAAAGCAACGTGGGCTTTAATGGGATTTTCATGACAGTTTTCACATGAAAGTATATCTTCAAGATGATTTTCTTCTCATTTGGTGTATAATTTTCTTAAACATTAGGTGTTATAAAAATCAGTATAAGGCAAAACAGGAGAAAAGGGAAAGGCTATGTGTAAATGTCACCAAAGTCAGTTACCTAAACGGTATTTTCTCAGGTTTGTTGCTGATCGTGTTTGGTGAAAGAGCTGCGGCTTAATTTGCTGATATAGAGAAAGAAGAACAATTGTATTTGGCTTTGTGTCCATTCTGCTTTGTTTGGTCAAGTCTTGAGGAAAACAAAATGATAATGAGTAGCATTTAGTATTCATAAAGCACCTTGAAAGAAGTAATTAAAACCAATAAGCAAACCCATATCAGCTTGGATGTTGTGTTGATTGACAGAGTGAGGAAGAATTACAGATACATATTTGGAGAATATTTAGTTATGAAACTCCTAATGTATTGCACTTCCCTCTGTGATACATTCTTTAGTTTTTTTGAGTTCAGGAATTTGTCACATACTGATGAAACTAGAATGAGGAACTAGCCATCAAAGCTGGGAGAGTGCGCTAAGAGCAAAAATAGCAGAGTGCATGTGTTGGGTAAGGAATGCACAGTTTGAGAAGAACTGAGTTATATAATAAATGTCACTATAATACTGTTTCCTGTTAATTTACAGGAATGTCATGCTTTTACACATGAGATAAACCTGTTGAATAGCCAGAGCTAGACCCAACAAAGGACTGATGGAGTTGTGCGGCAAAATGGGTTGAATGAGTGCAGAACTACGTTATTGCACTGTAAGTATGCAACTGTAATTAAAGTAGCAGGTATTTTCCTATTTTCATTTGTTTGATACCAGAAATTACAGAAGTGTCTGTCAGTTCTCTTCTGTTTAGAGAACCTAGAGTCGTGTTAGCATTATACTGAAATACAGCAGATATATATTTTTTTACCTGTGACTGTTTTATTGAGATTCCCTTAAAGTATAACTCTCCTAAGCATGTATATTGTCGTTCTGACCTGTACAAGTCAGCAGGCTTGGTTGAAGGGCAATGGCTTTTGAGGGAAGACTTCTGCTGAGAGAGCTGCAGCTCTGTCTTGATATGGAACAAGATGGTATTGGGTTCTTGTGGGTTTTTCATTATTTGTTCTCTGTTAAGGACAAATATTGCTTTGTAGTTACTGTTATTAACCAAGAAATATTTTTCACTCTTCTTGACATTATGCAGCAGTGGTTTCTCCCCTTTTTCCTCATTTTATATCGTAATCTTTCAGTTTCTTAGAATTTGATAAGATAGATTTTGTGTTCATGCTTCATTTATATGAAGTAATTGCCAGTTAACATAGGGTAACTGTTTACATGGTTACAAAAGTTGATTTTTTATTTTTTTATTTTTTTTTTTTCCCTTCCCTCTTTTTCTTTCCAGGTGCCAACAAGCAGCCTCTGTGAGCTGCTTTTGTAAGGGTAACTCTCTGCAGAGTATCAACTGCACGTAGTCTAGACTAAGATAAAGTAGTGCATCACAGCAAAACTCACCTTTTTATGGGCATTATGGGAAAGAAGTGGCCAATGAAATAGCAATATTCTTTCACTGTTCCAGGGAAGTAAGACTTGACAGTTCAAGGACATTACTTTTAAAAAGTGTCAGTAGGAGGCTAGATTGGTAAATCTGGTCTCATAGCCTGCTTCAGTTGATGTGTGTATTGCAGTCAAGATGTCTTTGCACAAGTTGGAATCAGGATTGCTTCCAGACCAATTAATTTTAAACCAGTCTTCTGGCATGGGGTAAATCTCTGTAATTGTCTGTCAAAGTCTATAGGAAGCCTGAGACGATTGAAACTGGTAGTCTGATGCTCCTGAAGTGTCTTAGCTAACTGAGTAATCAGCTCTGGGACCTGTATGCATAAAGCATTCAGATTCTTGCACCCAGTACTCTAACATTTTGGAATGAACATTTCTATATTATATTTACATTGGATTAGTACTCAGTTTAGCACATTGATAGCTGACGCCTTAATCTTGCTTTCAAACTTGACAGTATGACCGTAAAGACATTAAAGGATTTCTTTATCCAAAATCTTAAGATATGATTCTTTGAGTTTCAGCAGGTTTTAAGACATAGCTCTGCTGTGCCAATATTCCCTCCCTTCTATAAACACACATCGTTATAGCTCTAGGGAGAGAGCTTTTTTTCCTTCCTATATCTAGTACTGCGCTGAAAAGCTGCCTGTAATACATACCTGCTAGTTCACCTGAAAGCAAATTTGGAGAGGATGGAGCTTTTCTCAAGTTGATGCATATTCTCTGGACAGATACATTTATCGATGGTTTGTAAATGGCCAGCCATATTGCATTTGGTGATCTATAGGTATTCTATCATATGTAATATAAATGTTCTGCTAAAATAGTTTCTCTGTCAACTAGGAATATTTGGAAATTAATTAAGAAAATGAAGCAGATTGAATTATTGGTCTAGAGTGTTGGGAAATTATTTAGCTACCTGGATTACTAGCTGTAGTATGTTTACTGCTTAAAGCATTCATTGCTGAGTTTACTATATTAGATGTGATGATTTCCACTTCTTTATAGTTACTTACATTAACAGTGCTGTTCTACACTTTTCCTCTCTCTCGCTTTTTTTTTTTCTTTTTTAAAGGACAGACTTTTATAATTCTGGGCTGTGTATTGTTTATTCTTCATTTCTGAACCAATCCCACAGTATGCTGTTACTTACATGACAGAAGAATTATTTAATCTTTGTGTTTAATATTTATTGCAGACTTCATATCAAGTTGACTTTGGACTGTTCTTATTTTCTTTTAATTTTCTAGTCTCCACTATTAAGTTTGTGAGGTTTTTTTCACTAGACAGGGTTTTCCCCCCCATTTCCCTGTCAACTTTTTACTGCTAGTACCATTATTCTTCTCAGTGGATCTTCAGATAGCTTTTGTAAAAATTGTAAACCTCTAGTGCATTTGAACTTTGGAGTACAGTTCATCCAACCTCCCTGACTGTCTTCTGCTGAGGCTAATTTCCTTTTCTTACTTTCTTGCTGTTTGGTCCTGGAAACTCCTTGTTCTATAGCAGAGGCAGACTGATTCATCTTTTTTAATTCATTGGTAGAATGTCAATTTCTCTGCTTTTTTAACATGGTCATATTCTCACAGAATTAATTTTCTTGCTGATTTTTTTTTCTGTCCTTCAGGATCTGTTTTTGGCAGGTTAATCCCCATCTCTACACATCCCTGTCTCATCTTCCTGACTTTAGATCCTCTCATGCATAAGAAAGTACATACACAAATGAACTTCTGTCACATACCTATGTGGGTAAATGTTTTGCCGTTTCTGTTGTGTAGTTCTGGTTTTCCTTCATCGTTCTCTTGTCTCTGTTTCTTCAATAGGTGGTTACTTCCTAAGCTATAGGATTTAAAGATGAATACAGGAATGTTTGACTTATTCCTGTAAACTTCTGTTCTTCAGGATTTAGGACAGTACAGTGCAATCTAGCACTGTCTTCAGAATGACTTCACATCAACCAAGTTGTGACAATTTCTCTGTATGTATTTCTGTTATTTTTCTAAGGGATGCTGTAAAATAACCCTAAAACTTGGAAAGCACTTTTTTCCATTTTAATATCTTAATCTATGACAGATGAGTATGTATTTGTTGTGGTTTAACCCCGAATGGTAACTGGACCACGCAGCCGATCGCTCACCCCTCCCCTCCCCGGTGGGGTGAGGAGGAGAAATGGAGAGAGAGAGCGAGCTCACAGGTTGAGATAAAAACACTTTACCAAGACAGCTTATAATAATAATGTATAAGGATAATAGAATATATAAAATGAACAATGCTCAATTTCTCACCACCCGAGGACCGACACAGCCCATCCCCAGCAGCAGTCAGGGAGCAGGGATATTCCCCCACAGCTCTCCCAGAACAGCAAGTGCCACAGAGAGCGCAAGGGAACAGACAGACGAACAAACAGGCCCAAATGAAATAAAACAAGAATAAGATAACAAGAAGGAACATGAACAAAAAGCTAACCAAAGAAGGAACCAGAGCCCGAGAGCAATGGCCGACCCTCACTCGCACCGGCCATGCCGTCTATGGTACGGAACACTCTCTTTGGCCAGTTTAGATCAGCTGTTCTGGCTGTGCCCTCCCAAGTGTTTGAACCTGCACATCAGCAAAGCTCCGGAAACTGCAAGATGTCCTTGATCATTGGGCAGCACCGAACGGCAGCAGCGTGCTGTCACCGTGTTTCACATGCTAAACCCAAAACACAGGAGCTGCTGAAGACGGAACTAGCTCCATCCTGGCTGAAACCAGGACAATATTCTTTTCTGAGTTATGGTTACATACTAAAACAAAAGTTTAACGACAATTGAAAATAGGTCTGTAATAAGTTAAGAGTCACTGCCACCTAGTGGAACGGTGAAAACTTTCAGGTGTTCTAAAACTTGATTAAATAAGATCTGGAGAGGAGAGTCCACAAGTTTTTGTGGCTGACACAGAATGAGAGATTCCAAGTGGCAGCCAAGGATACTAGATGTCACTTTTGGAGTAGCTTATAGTTGTTATTCTTCATAGAAATACGAATATTCTTCAAAGAAATACAACTTTTTTGGTGTTCCCCTTGTTTATTTAAGAACATGTGGGATACTCCTGCTGACTTCTAACATTTGAATACAAAACAAACTTCTTAATAATGGAAGCCACAAAGGCTATTGTGCTTTTGTGGCAGATATTGCAAATACTAGTCCTTATGAGTTCCTTTCTACAATATATTGTTTATATACTATTTCAAAATATGTTAATGATGTTTAGTGACACACAGGTTGTCTTCTATTTTGAGACTGGTACTAAATGTGAAACTTCAAATAGTTTTGCTGACAAATTTAAAACAGAATGTAATGTTTGACTAGAAATTGCCTTAGTGGAGAGGCATTTTTGTCAGTTTCACAATGAAAATGGAAAGCTGGGTAGGAGTATCTGCAACACCGGTATAGGAGTGACACATCAGTCAAGTTAAAGCAGAGCTTAAGTCACCTTGCCCTTTCCCAGCAAATCCATGTTTGTATGACAAACAAATAAACTGTTTGCTGGTTCCCACTTTTCTTATGGATGTTTACTGCAGAATCTGGGCTTTGCAGTGACGATTTCATTTTGTCAGTGCTGGTGGAGCTTCCCAAGTATAGTTGTGTACTATTCTTAGTAGCTTGTTGCTCAAGAAAGTGATTTTCAGCATTAAAGCTTTTGTCAATAATGTGTCCTGTATTAATTAATAAATCATGAAAATGAGAGGCCTCTGGTGATAATCACTGGTGTCTTCTATACCGTATGTCATAAAACTTACTTGAATTCTTATTCAGTCTTGTTGTAGGAGATTGCTTTGCATTTTTATTTAAATAAATAAATAAATTCATCCTTGATGTAAAGTTTTACAGACATGGGTAAAATTCCACAGTCTGTGCAAAGTTCTTCTAATGGTTTCTAATTATTAGAAACCTGCACTGTATTTCTTGTCTTAATTTGTTCAGATATCCAGCCTGAGATCTTTCTATTATCTTTACTTAGTAGTATGTTACTTTATTATGTTTCTTTTCCTTATACAGGTAGTGTTGATCATATCGTTAGTTTGCATCTTGATGCAGCAAATTATGGTAGAGATAGCAGAATGGAGAGAGGAGAAGAGAACACTCAATAGTTAACTTGTAAATATAATAAATAGTCATTAGGATGAACTCAATTAGCTGTGGATATAGTAAAGATATGGGGCATAATCAGGATAAAAATAGCATTGCACATTCAAACTTGCATTGTCAGCCTCCTGCTCTTCCATAGTTTTAGCACCTAAGTATCCTGTGAGAGATACAATAATCTTAAATAAATTTCAACAGTTTAGGAGCATTATGAAGAGCCTGAGACTTTGCATTCCTTATAATTTTGAAAAGTTAATAAGACCTTATTTTTATTCAATTTGTAGAATGTCAGCTTACCTTTTTGGTGTAGTGATTGCCACAGATGTCATTGTATCCAGGTTGCCCTATGACAGTAGGTTACTTTGAAAACCCAGGATTTGGACTGTTGTAGGGCAGCCTGGCCATGACAAAGAAATCTGTGGCAGTCTGGTGTAACGTGACTAGTTAAGTAGAGCATATCTTAAAAGCATGACCTGAGTTTCGGATGTTGTTTTTAACCTACTGTTAGGTGTAATTCAAATCAGTTGTGCATTCACAAAATCCAAAGAGTTTGGGACCTGGATTCTGAAGCTATTAAATTCATCACAGCAGCTGCTGCTCTCCTCATGATAGAACTCATTTGAGCGTATATGCACTGGAGGGGTGGAAGTAGGAGAGTTGAGACAAAGTTAGTGTGAGAGATCAACTTTGAATCTGCTTTTTCCTTCATTGGCATCTATTGGGAGGTGCTGCAAGAATTTTTTCAACCTGTTTGGTTAGGAACGACGCGTGTTATTGAGGAGTATTTACTTCAGTGGTTTCAGTTTGTGGTCAGCTAAAGCGGGGGTTAACATGTAGTTAATCCACAGGCCCTTAATATAGCGGTTTTGGTTAAAATACTGTTTCAGTCTACTGAAGATTGACAGGTCTAGTGATCCTAAATCTGGGACACACTTTGCAAGTTCTGTTCAACTTCTGTCTTTGTGCAGGTAATATAACAATGACTGGTATAAGTTCCTGCACTAAACTTCGGAGTGCTGTTTCCCCTCAAAAGGTGTATTGTCATTGGATATAAATCCCCAATATATGGATTTATGTACTAAATTATAAATACTACTTGCATTACTCTTTCATTATTATTCATTAACTGTGGTAAGAAATTTCTCAAAAGATTGCATGAAATTATTAAATTGTTCATGGCATATTTTATCTATAGGTGGTACTGTTGTCTAAAGCATAATTAAATATATTAAACACTTTCTGGTAAAATGGATACTGAAAATACACAAGATAACTTTTGCTTAGGAGGATCTCTAGTCATATAAATGTAATGACTTTTAAATCTTCTGTAGCCTAATTGCTTTTTTCTTACTAAACTGTTAGTAGGCAATTATTTAGATCCAGGCTTTTGAATACCTTAGAATTTTTCATGTTGTACAAAATGGCCACCAAGGTCAAATGCTGAATTATTTCGAAAGGACTTTTTTCATATAAAGCGTTGTGACTATTTACACAACTCTCTGGTCTTGTGCGTTTGTGCATGCATTGTGTGCCCTGAAAGGGTTCAGAATGGCGTACAAAAGATAACTATTTTCTGAAGGAAGTGGGGTTCACACGGATTACTTCTGTCTTTACTATAAATGATGTGGTGCTTTTCCTCCCCACTTTGCTGAAATCATATGTGAGGGGATGAGAAATGGGGTTAGAGAGGTGATACGTGACTGGACAGTGGCACTCAGGAACGTGAAGCTAGGATGTAGTGTTTGAATGTACTAAGCTTTTGAGAGGGGATGCTGTCAGGAATAAAATGGTTTTACACCAGTGTTGCTCAGTGCTTCTGAGGTTTGTGTATTAACTTTTCTCTAGGTTAGCAAGCAAGCACATAGTACTCAGCAGCTGCTGCTTTGAAAGATTTAAAGAAATTCTCCTTTAGAAGTCCTTCCAGACTGGATTGCTCAGTCACTGCAATAACAAAACAGCTGTAAATTGCTCAGACTCAGAAGGATTTTGAAAATTTACTTTTTTCTGGTTTTAATATTTAAAATGATGATATTAAACAAAAGAAAGTTAACAGGGCAAAAGAAGGTATGTAAATATCTAGATATGGAGAACAAGCAACACATTGGTTTAGGTACCTGAATGCTAATTGCCTTTTTCTCTTATTTAGCAATAACAGAAAGATATGTGACTTCCCCCCCCCAAATTCTGTGCTGAAGCTGCATATGATGTAGATGGTGATACAAGATTCACATCAGTGGCTGAGTGCAAGCACGGGGGCCCAAGTATAACCACATGATTGTTTCATCCTGTTTTCATAATACAGTCCCATTTTCCAGTATGTTAACTGTGCTAATGTATTCTTACTTGTACTCTACACCCACAGCATCTGAATATGTTTTTCTTCATGGCTCATCAAGCAAAGAATCATTCTAATGGTGAACATCTGAAGGAATCGTTTTAGAACGAAGAAAGAGGAAAATGAGTGCAGTGATAAACCAATTCAGAATCAAATATGGTCTATTGTAAATGTGTCCTGAGGTTGTGGTGATTGCCAATAAAGTGGAATAGTATATTGTTGATCTTGCTGGAGGTAGAAAGCCAGATTCTTTCAGTATTCTTCATTCCCTTATCTTTGTTGATGACAGCTAACCATTCTGATGTTTGATACCAAATTCTGGAAGGCATGTCTGCTGAGGACTTTGGGTTTATCCAGTTTGGAGAAAAGGAGCCTGAGGGGCAAGTTCACTGCTCTCTACAGCTTTCTGGGGAGAGGATGGGGAAAAGGGAGGTGCTGATCTCTTCTCCCTGGGGTGCAGGGACAGGATATATGGAAATCGTTCAATGTTGAGTCAAGGGAGGTTCGACTAGATATAGGAAACATTTCTTTAGCAAGAGGGTGGCCAAACATAGAAACAGGCTACCTAGAGAGGTGGTCGATGTACCGTGCTTGTCAGTGTTTGAGGCATTTGGACAATGCCTTTAATACCACGCTTTAAATTTTGGTCAGCCATGAAGTGATCAAGCAGTTGGACTGCTTGTAGGTCCTTTCCAACTGAAATAGTTTATTCTAAATTTATTAAAAAAAACCAAACCAACCAACCAACCAAAATCCACCAAAAAAAAAAAAAAAACCCAAAAACAAAAAAACCACCAAATCAAACAAAAACCCCACAAACAACCATCTGGTAACTTTTGTTGGTTCCAACCAAGTTTATCTGTACCCAAATGGGGCTCTAGTGCTTTTTATTTGTCTTCACTGAACCAGTTGTGCAGCTAATTTAAGCTTAAGGAAGAACAGTTGTCTTTTGGTAGAATACTGAAGTATGTTTTCTTAGAAGCAGGCTGCAGCTGTCGGCTCATGACTCTGATATTAGGAAAACCATAATGAACTATTGAAAGTAGTAAGTAAATGGGGTTTGAAATCAGCTAAGACACTTAAATTTTGGAGCCCAGAATGGCTATGCCAGGTCTAATCAAAAGCCTGTCTGTCTCAGTATTTTTTCCTCCCAACAAAAGAATAAGAACAATGGTCATCAGTGGTTGCTTACGTGGTTATTCCCATATTGGCTGAGAGCAGTGTGAACAGTTAGTAACTGCCTCAGATTGCTCTGCTAGCGTTCAGAAATTAAGACACAAGGACTTCCTTGGCCAGAGGTGGTATCTGTGCTTAAGAGTTTTTCAGTGACTTTATTGTGAGTTGGATAATTAGAAATGAAGATGAACTTGGAGTCACTGTAACTGGATTACGTGCATGTTACTAACAGCAATGTAAAATTTGCAATTCTGCTTTCAGAGAATGTCGCTTCTGTGCTATATGTGACAAAATTTGACAAATGCTGGTAAAATAATGGCTATAGAGATAACTTTTGTGATCAGTTTTGATGGCGGTGTTTTGGTTTTTGTTTTTTCCAGTTTGGTGGTTGTTGCACTGTCTTTTGCTTCAAAGAGAACTATATATCAAAATGGGTTTCTTAAGTTGGCAAAGAACAGACCACCCCTGATGGTATGTATGTTTGCATCTTGATTTATCAACTTTGCTTCTGGCAATCTATGAATGAGATCTACTGCAAAGTTCCTGTGAACCTTCTGTACAAACAGATAAAGAGTTTTCATTGTTTTGTTTGTGGGTTGTTTTTTTGTTTGTTTGGGTTTTTTTAGCACTTTTTATAATGTATCATTTTCAATGATTAACCTGAGCAATCTGAAAGAGTTTTTAAGCAGCAAAAGCTGTTATATGTTATTTTAGTGATTTTTTTTTTTTTTTTTTTTACCTTTTATTGTCAACATGTTGGAACTTTGATTTTCAGAATTTTAAAAATTTCTTTTTAATCTTGGAATGAAATATTGCAAGTATGGGGGAGCAGCTTTTATATGAATTATTTAAACATCTTTCTATATGTAGTTTGACTGTCTTTTGTTACAGTAGGCTTAGTAGTAGCTCCAGGGTTACTTAATTTGCAGAGTAACACCTCTTATGATAGCAGGTGTGGAAATACTTCAAATCACCAGGTGATTTCAGAAGGATAAAAACTCCTTGGATTTGACTTAAAAGGATAATTGCTCCCTATGACTTTCCTCTAGGCAACAAAACAAATGAGTGTGTAGAGAAGTATTTTTTCACAGGAGATGTGAATCTTGAAGAAATGTATGCACATAAGAAAAAGCAGTGCATTTTTAATGCTTATGTTTGAAACATTTGGGGGAAAAAAATATTTTGGTCCTTTTTTAGAATGAAAGTATCTAACCTTGCAGGCTTTTCGTATGTGCTAAATGTTGAAAGGCAAAAGTATGTTAGTGCTTTTGGTTTCAGACACTAAAGCACTTCTGTCTCTCTTTGGTTTAGTGAACGTTAAAACTTGGAGTACAACTGAACTTGAGCAGGATACAAGATCGCATATGGGATTTTTTGTTCCTCTTTCAGAGCACTTCTGAGCCCCCGCACACTGGAAAACCTAGTCAGAAAGGCAGAGAAGGAAGAGATGAATATTTTTGTGGCCTTGATGTAAATGCCACATTTTAAAGAAATTACATCATGAATATTGCTTTCCACTTCAGTATCTCTAAGGACTACTAACAGGAGCAACTCCAGACCTAGAAATACTTTGCAATCTGTTAGTGCTCAAAATATGAGATAATTTTATGAGGACAAAAGCTAAAGGAAATTGCTGCTTGACTAGTTCAACTGAGAAGATTCTGACATTTTTTGAAACACAGTTACTGATGTTTCATGCATGCCCATGAGATTGTGGGGAGAGTTGTTGTTTGTCATGTAAGGCCTTGTAGGGATGGCAGGTGCAGTAAAGACCTCATCTTTCTCAAGGGAGTAAAATAAGAGGTTATTTTTATTCTTAGCTGTTTGCTTTACCAGCATTTTCCTGTTTGTGTGATCAGAGTGTTGGGGGAAAGGGTAAGGACACAAAAGGAGATGTGGCAGTATCACTAGTTGCATGTTTGAGCAACTGCAGGTTTTGCCAAGAGTACATGTACAGGAGACTGTGGCAGTAATTGCCGTGGGATTCATCTGTGTGTGCTATGGAGAATGATCAAACAAACATGCTGTTTGTTTTCTCAATTTAAAGTGAATCAGAGCTTGAGCTGACTTGGTAATTCTGTCAGCAGTTGTTTTTTGTGTGTGCACATGCTTTTATACACGTGCAGAGACACTGAAATAGTTCTGCTGTTATGCATGCTGTATGTGAAAAAACTTTACTAGCTGTCTGCTAGCAGAATGTTTAAAGTGTGTGTAAACTTTCTGCAACACTGCCAGTTTTTCGCACAGTAAAACGGGGCTATATGGTGTCTGTATTTTAGCCTGTCCCTAGCAGCTGATTTAGGTTTAATAATTAGAAATAGTCAGGTAGTTTAGTTTTCAGCCCATGGGCATAATAGTGATTATTTAATTTGGGAGGAAAAGTTGTTCTTTCTTTTGATGAGACAGGTGTTTGGATTCAGCAGTGTCTTCTGCGCAGTCGTCTGGGTCTGGACTGTGTTAGCTTTTTTATGCCCATCTTAATAAGCTTTCACTTAAGGTTCCATTCGGATTCTGAGATCTGAATCTTGCAAAACATTGCTTACCTGGCAAAGGGAGAGGCAGATCCTGTACTAAGACCTTCTCTATAAAGAACGGTAGCAGTGGATTGTATTGAACACTAACTTCAGTAAGGCTGTAAACATCCATGGCTGTCCCCTTGTTCACTTAATCGGCCGTTTCGTTATAGTCCTAAGATTCTGTTAATGTATTCTTCTAAGATGGTTTACGATGTAAGAGTAGTCTTAGATTTGAGATTACATGGACTATGATTCATGATTCAATGAACATAAACTTCAAATATATCATTATGATGTATTAGTTGACAAAATTTTCAGTGATTAAGATACGAGCGTAACATGTTATTTTGAACATTTAACATGTTGGTAGGTACTGTGTCATAGTGCTAATTGTTGTTGGACCATTAATGAAAAGGCAGCTTTAACCTGTTAAGGTAGTAGTTGGCATGGATGCCCAAAATGCACCGAAACCAGTATCTGTGTGAAGCCTGGTTTTGCTATGTTAGAGAGTAGAATTTGAGTTTTGGTTCTGGTTTTTACTTCATTTCAGATAAATACAGAGAATGCTTGTCTCCAAACAGCATTTTTTATAGGAACGATGAATTAATTCTTAAGTTCTGCAGCAATAATTAGAGGTCCAGTGTGAAGGACCAGATGTATCATTGGTGACAATTTTTTAAGTGACATGAAAAAGCCTTCTGAGCTATTTTCGGAATTAGCCAGTCTTACAGCCAAATTTTTCTTTGCTGTGTTGATTTAAAAATAAAATTGTTTAGGGTTCCCTTGACTTCCCCTTACATGAAATTTTGACCAAAAGGAATGTTTTTGTGCTTGGAAGTATCTGTTGTTGTCATTGGGTAAGTGATTTTATTTAAAAATGTGTGTGTAATTCTTTTATGAGTACCCTTGCTGTCTGAATTAAGTCTATAATCATGTCAGTTGTTCTCATTTTAGTTGTTCCTATTTATACACAAATTTTTATTTTTTTCTGAATGAGATGCATCTTAGAGTTGTGGAATTATATATCCACCTCTTGCCACATGGCGCGTATATATCCAGGATGATAAAATCTGGTTTCCTGGTGTCAAGGAGATAAATACTTATAAATACTGAGTACATGTCTTTGTCAATACTCAGGAATATGCTGTTGCGTAATTATTTGTGCTTATTTTCAAGATTGATGTTTCTTTTAGATATGAGTATTGCTGTTGTGATCAATGGCTTTATTAATGCAGAACTGCAGTATGGGGGTTTGGGATATTTTGGGGGGGGGTGTTTTTGGTGTGTGTGTGTGTCCCCTCCCTTTGTTTTCATTGTAAACATTGTATTTCTGCATTTTCATTAAACACAATATAATTCTGGAGCAGACGATTTGGTCCAGGTGGGTAGAGGCAGTTTAGCTTCTTCATGGTGCCACATACTCGGATTTTTTGCAGTCCAGTCTCTTGGTTTTTGGAGGAAGCTTAAGGTGTATTACATATGTGAAGTCCTAAGCCAATTTGGAACTGCATCTGTCTGCTTAATCCAGTTTGGAAAAAGTCTCATTTCAGACAGTGCTGTTGCTGGATTAGCCAAGATCCTTGAGATTCATCCTTGCAACTAAGAAGGATGATGTTGGCTGGTTCTCTTCTCTGGAAAACTTCTGTTCTTTGGGACCTGACATAAAATACTTTCAAGTGCACTTTTATGTATAGATATTAGTGGAGTCCTAAGCAGTTGCAAATAGGATTTGCACATTAGAAAGATACAGCGGGACTTAAATCTCTGCTTATGAGACTAGTTCAAGTGATGATCAGGGAAAAATGAGGAAACACCATTTTTTCAGTCAAATAATAGCTTGGATTTCTTATTTTATAATATGTATGATAACCTGCAATTTCTGGATGAATACTGTCTAGCATGGACATCATAGAAAACCTAATTCAACATAAATGACAAATAGTACACTTTTATCACCCCCTACATTTCTTGAATCGATTGGAAGTGGGGATAAGGACTTGTCATGGCTTCAGTGATACTCAGTTACACACCTTCACAGTTGGTACCTGAAAGAGAAAAGAGAATCTGGCTCCTAAGATCATCTTGTTTCTGAAGTTCTTGTCTCTGAGAAAGAACAATGAAATCTCTTGTATTGTTGGTTGGTGGTTTGTTTTTTTAAATTTTATGTATTTAATTGCATGAATTTATTTGCTTTGCAGGAATTCCATTTTCATCATGTTGTCTCACCAGTGCTGGCGGAGCTGAAACTTCCTGCTTCTTAGGGAGAGCATGTATAAAAGGAATGACTTCATGGCCAATGTGATGGTCACCTCTGCCACTCCAGAGGTACAGTTCCTTGGTTTTTAGCTCCTGTATCTAAATGGAAATTTTGGCTTGTTTCAGCTTTTGCAGAATCCCGTTCCGCTACCAGTCATGTCAGACCTTTCTTACGAACAAAAATATGTAATACAACTGTGCCCTGAAGAAGATCATTTTCTCAAACATAGTATACCTGCCCTCAGACTAACAAAAAAAGTTTTTTATTCTCTCAAGATGGTGGACATTTTGAATTGGATATGTAAGCACACAGTTTTGAAATTCCTCTTCAAAGTAATTTAAAAACCAAACCAAAACAACAAACAAACTTTCTCACACTTTTTCCTCAGAACAGAAATAACTGTCACAGATCAGAGCATGTGAAGTCTCCAGGTTCAAACCAAAGGTTCTTGTAATCTATTATTCTGTCTCTGATAGTGGCTAACAGCAAATACCTGAAGAAGGGCACAAGAGCAGTGTAAGCACAGGAAACATTCTGTTAGTACCATCCTGGCCACAGCTGTTTGCAACCCAGGGACTTGGTATGGGGAAGGTCCTGTTTGCTATTTCTCAATGCATATGTCTTCCATAAATTTACTTAGTCCCCCGATTGTATAATCTTCTAGTTTATACAGAATCCCAGAACAAACTTTTTCAGCTTAAATATATGCTGTGTGAAGACTTATGTCCCGTTACTCATTTAAAATTAATCTAATTTTAACTGATAACCCCTTCTCTTGGTGTTAGATGAAGCAATCTTTCCTCTTAAAGAATCACAGAATGTGAGGGGTTGGAAGGGGCCTCTGGAGATCATCTGGTCCAACCCCCGCTGCTAGAGCAGGTTCACCCAGAGCAGGTTGCACAGGGACGTGTCCAGGCGGGTTCTGTGTATCTCCAGCGAAGGAGACTCCCCACACCTCTCTGGGCAGCCTGTGCCCGTGCTCTGTCGCCCTCACAGTAAAGAAGTTTTTTTTCATATTCAGACGGAACTTCCTGTGTTCCAGTTTGTGCCCTTTGCCCTGTAGTTGGCTACCACAGAAGAGAGTCTGGTCCCATCCTTTTGACACCTGCCCCTTGAGATATTTATAAGCAAGGATGAGATCCCCTCTCAGTCTGCTCTTCCTCAGGCTAAACAGCCCCAGCTCCCCCAGCCTTTCTCCATAGGAGAGATGCTTCAGCCCCCTCAGCATCTTTGTAGCCTCTGCTGGACTCTCTCCAGTAGTTCCTTGTCTGTCTTGAATTGGGGAGACCCGAACTGGACACAGGGTCCTGCAGCTAACAGGAGGATATTTACCTTTTCTGCTCTTCATTCATATTATTAGTCTTCCCCAGTGACACTGAACATCTGAAACTTAGATGTGATTATCTTAGACCATCAATGTGTTGTAGTTTAACCCCGGTTGGCAACCGAGAACCACGTTACTTGGGCGAAGAGACCCCCACCCACCTCGCTACAAGTTCCTTTCAGGCAGTTGTAGAGAGCGAGGAGGTCTCCCCTCAGCCTCCTCTTCTCCAGGCTGAGCACCCCTAGCTCCCTCGGTCGTTCCCCCTGGGAGAGATGCTCCAGTCCCCTCATCATCTTTGTACCCTCCGTTGGACTCTCTCCAGTAGTTCCTTGTCTGTCTTGAATTGGGGAGCCCAGAACTGGACACAGGACTCCAGATGCAGCCTCACTAGGGCAGAGTAGAGAGGGAGGATGACCTCCCTCGACCCACTGGCCTCACTCTTAATGGACCCCAGGATGCCGTTGGCCTTCCTTGCTGCAGGGGCACACTGCTGGCGCATGGTTAGTTTGTCCTCTACCAGGACTCACAGGTCCTTGTCTGCAGAGCTGCTTTCCAGCAGGTCAACCCCTAACCTGTACTGTGCATGGGATTGTTCCTCCCCAGGTGCGGGACTCTGCACTTGCCCGTGTTGAACCTCATGAGGAGCCTCTCCACGTGACACTCCTTCCTGTCCAGGTGTTGCGGAATGGCAGCATGGCCTTCTGGGGTATCAGCTGCTCCTCCCAGTTTCGTGTCATCAGCAAACTTTCTGAGGCTATACTCTTCATCCAGGTCATTGATGAATAAATGAATGCAAATCTCACTTTGTTGGTTATTGGACTCCCCACAACCCACTGCCTCTTTTCCAGATTGAAGATTTCTAGCATAGCCAATCTGTCTTTGTGAAGAAGCCATTCCATACCTATCCTCATCCTTGTTGCCTCGTTCTTAAACTTTTCCAATTCTTTGATACCTTTTTTTAAGATGGAGGCTAATACTGCATATGTATTCCAAGTTTGGGTGCACCATTTATGAAGGAGCATATTCATACTCCATTGTATATTTTTTCCTTTTTCAGACTTACAAAATCTTGTGAAGTCCCTTTTCAGTTTTTTTCATTGCCAGGTTTTGGTTTTTGTTTTACCACATTGAATAAAGAAAACAAAGAACCATAGTTGTCAACAAATTGTCACCTCATTGTTAACTGTCTTTTACAAGCTGTTGAATATATACTAAACACTTATTCATGCATAATTCTCTGATTCACATATTCTCAGTGCTTCTAACAACTGTCTTGTAATTAATTATTTATCATTGCAAGGATAGTCTCTATGCTAGGGCTACATGGTTTCTTTCATGTCTTTGGAGTGAGGAACCACATCAAAAATCTTTTGGAAGTCCAACAAGACTGTGTTAATCATGTTCCTTTACCCACATGTCTGTAGCTACCGAGACAGTGCCTCTCTTTCTAAATACTAACTTGGCAATTTCCTGATACAGTATACCTATCTGCGTTTCTACTCATTCCCCTTTATTGTCTTCTTGGGATTGCCTAGTACAAATGTCAGGCTTTGTAGCAAGTAGTTCCCCAGATTCTTTGTAGGGGAAAAAAATAATCAGCATCTCATTACCACCTTCTACTTTGCCACCAAGTCAGTTTTAAGTAAGAACTTACATGTCGCAGTTAAGATGCCAAAACATCTTGTTTTGACATGTGGTTCTAGCAAACAAATAATCTCAGTGAGGTAAGGGTATAAGATTTTATGTGCATATATTTTTACCCAGAATATAGTTTTAAGATAAGAAATAGAAAAACAATAGTGTTATTATTAAATCACATCATTCCTGAAGAAAGGAAAATGAGCCACAAGTGCTTGCATCTGAGCTCAAAGACAGAAGCTTCAAAAGGAAGGCAAGGAAACAATTTTTAAGGCAAGATGCAGTACTGTTCTGAAATACCCTGGAACTAACATTGGGGTAGATTTCAGGATGTGTCAGTTTTTCCTTTTTTATAGTGTTATGGATGGAGCAGCATGATTTGGATCTACTCATTTACCTTGCATATTTAACTTTAAAATTTCCATTTAATATAAATCCTGAAAATCCCAATACATTTCCTTTTGTGTGACAGCTCTTTTATCTAGTCTGATTTTAAAAATGGCTTTCTAAAGCTGGACATTTCATTGAGCAAAAATTGTATGTCATAGTTTTTGCAAAAGTTAGTTGGAAGCATTTGTGAACCATGCTAAATTAAATTTTGTAATTCAGTGTCTGAAGCTTTTTGAAGTTCATACATTTTCTTGTCTTTTCATAATATTACACGTTCATTTTCTGAATTTGATACAAAATTCATCATTCTGCAGATAAGATTACTATTTTTTCTTTGTAGGGTAGTAGCAGCTCAGATTCTCTGGAAGGGCGAAGTTCAGATTATGCCAATAAAAGCTACGATGCAGTTGTATTTGATGTGTTGAAAGTAACTCCTGAGGAGTTTGCTGTAAGTAGAAATGTTGTTTTTGCATTTAAGCTTGTATAATACTCAGGACTTGCAGGATATTAAAAAACCCATAAAACTTTTCTTAAAAAAATCTTTAAAATGAACTTCTAGTGTTCTTGAGAACAAATTTCTGATTATATAAACTTTAACAAAATAAACATGTCTTGGGATTTAATCAGTCCGTACTGACCTGACACAGCATTTTTTTTTCTAACCATTTGATTTTTTTTTTTTAGTGTTTTAGAAGACCCTAGCATAGGTTTAAAGGTGTTAGTTATTCACAGTTTGATTTTTTTTTTTTTAATTGAAACCACAAATACTTATCTTTTCTGCTGAAACATCAGTTTCTTAAAAGCAGGAAAGAAGCTTGTAGAGAGGAAATAATTTGCATTCCTTAATAACAAGCTTTCATTACTAAACTGAAAGCAGAACTTCAATTTTGGCAAAAATCCAATACAGTTTTTGTGCTTGGCCTCTTGTTTTTAATTTATATGTGAATTTGCTGGGGAGCAGGAGGGAGTGAGGATGAAAGTTATTGAACCTAGGTTGGTGTTTCTATAATATTTTGGGCGTCAAAATGATGATTCCCTCATTTGGCCTAAGATCATATAGTACCTGTTCACAAAAAAGTCCTGGAGATATGCCTACGTTATTGCTCTAAGTTTGTCACTTTGTAATAGATTCTGATGAGTGTTTTTTTAACACTAATACAGTGTACACAGATGAGAGCTGTGTTGTTAGGTATGAGGGTTAGGGTGAGAGAGTTGTTAGGTAAAAATATAAAAATACTTGATTGGCAAATCTGCATTGACTCAGATAAGAAATGGCCTGATGCTTTCATTCCTCTTCATCCAAGCTCAGATCATCCATGGCCAAGGACTTTAGAAATGAATAGAGTCACAACTTCCACTTGCCACCTGCAGCCATGAACAAAAAAAACAAAAATCCCACCAACCCCCAAAGAAACCAGAAGTTGGAATGCGTCTCGTTAGGACTGGCAGTGAGACTAGAAAAAGATCATGTGTCAGCTCTAGTGGTAGAGCTGTTTGGGGTTGGTTGGTTTGTTGATGTTGATTTTAATATGCTTACACAAACTTTTAACGCCCAAGCTTTCTTAGCCAGAGTAGCTATTCTCATTGTGCCACATTAAAACCTTTTCATTGGTTTACCCTGATCCTCTTTTTTGTTTTTTTATTGTCAGCTCAAGTAATATTTACTGCTTCTTTTCCATCCAGAGAAGCAGATAATTTTTTCTTTTTTTTTTTCAGTAAATAGTAGCAATGGGTAAATGGTGCATACCACTTCTTGTTACTCAAGATTCTAGTAATCTGAGTGTTTCAAATAATTTGAAACAGTTGGGGAAGATGAAAAGAACCACAGGTTTGATTTACTGTAGTTAGTACAATTTGGTTACTGGACATCAGGGCAGAGATCTATAGAAGATGGGATTGCTGTATTGAATATAAATAAATAAAGGGAATGGAGCCAAGTTAAAGTTACTTCCAAATTTAGTGTGTTGTGTTCCTTTTTAAGATCTAGAAGCAGCAGAGGGGAAATTCCCAGGTGGTAATCACATATCTAATGAAAAGACCAGCAGCTTGTCAATACTACTGAATTTTCATTTCACCTTTATAGTCATTTTGATTAAACCCATGTCTAGTTGAAACGATTACTAATTCTCGGTGAAAACTACATTATTAATGTCACGTAATATGGCATATAGTCAGCTTTTTGGAGCCTTTGCTGTGCATCTTATTAGGACACAGTCAAGAAGGTACACTCATAGTATAATCGAAGTACCTATCACTTAAACACAATTTGCATAACTTCCAAATATATAATGTCATTCAATCACTGAAGCAATTCAAGTATCTTGTCACTTAGGTGCTGAAAATGTTCTCTAAATGCCTTTTTTCAAAATCACTGGCATTGAAACAGTGTTATAGTGTCTTACCAGGACATACTCATCGGTGACTGAAAATCTTGTGTATGACCCCTTTAAAGCATATTCCATTCAGAACTAATTAACACATCATAGTGCTTTACTGCCTTTCAGCCCAGTGAATGTAAAATGTACACTGCTGTGTGATAGGCATGTAAATCTTCCTGCCATTTCTGTTATGTTAATAAAGGGCCTGAGCTGTAAGACTCCCAAACACAGTTTTTCCCTCATAGACTGCTGCAGGTACTGAAAACCTTTACGTAGTTACAGCTGGTAAATGTAAGAGAACAGTGCCACTCAGATGGCAGAGTTCCTGCTAGTGGTGTGTCCATCTGGTCAGTCTTGATTTATGGGGAAAATGTGACTCCATGGTTTGTAGTTACTAAAGGGCAGGTGTAAATACAGGGTTGTTAGCTCTTCATATTACATTATTTAAAATTTTATCTTTATTGCAGAGCCAGATTACATTGATGGATATGCCAGTATTTAAAGCTATACAGCCTGAGGTAGGTTTTCTTAAACAATCTGTTTACATCTTTGAAATTCAGTGCCTGAGGAAATGTAACCATTTAAATAATGTTTTTTCATTCAGAAATGCTCAACTTCTTGCACTGCACTAATATTCTTTTAGGCTTATTCCCCGTTGGCACTGTGAATCTATAACCCAGCCTGATTTACTTTGATTGGTCATCTACTGCCAAAAGAGATGGCTCTGCTTTTCTGGAAGTCTTCCTGTCCTGCTTTGTGTTGAGTATTTCTTCAGGATAAATTTATCAAATGTCAAAATTCTCTACTCTCCCTTCCGTTCCTGTTTTTCAGTTCAGATCTGATTTCAGAGTTTGACTTATGCCTCTAGTCATAACCTCTATGTTGGGCTGCATCAACTGCTTGGTAAACTTTTTAATTTGTACTGTCACGTTTAAGATTCAATTCTGAGGGAGTAAATTAGCCTAAACCTTTAATGTATGAGTGTCCTTTAATTTTTTTAACCTTTTAAGAAAGACACAAAGAAACTTCAGACCTGTTGAGAAAAAGCAATCAAAGTTAACATAGACATTTGAAAATCAGAAATAAGAACTTCAGAAATTAAGAATGTAGTTATCAGAATGTTAAATGTATTTCATCAAAATGCAAAGATAGCATATCACTTTTATGCAAATATATTTTCTGCAAAACGTACAAGAATTGTGTGTTTCCAGCTTTAAGTTCTTTATAATAAGAACACGTGCTTAGATTCATTATAGTTTATTGCCTTCTTATGCCTAGATGGCATATTCTGAATACATGAAGGGGGAAAAAAAA
>JMFS01123384.1:0-14480 GCA_000699545.1 Podiceps cristatus
TTGCTGTCCTGGTAAAGTGCTTTTATCTCAAGCCGTGAGCTCTCTCTCTTCAATTCTTCTCAAGCCACCATGGATGGGAGGCGTGAGCGAGCAGCTGCATGGTCCAGTTACTGTTAGGGGTTAAACCATGACAAAATGGAATTGTTTATAACACCTATATGTGTGATTTTGTGCATATGTATGTGTATATATGTCTGTAATCCTATCAACTAAGGAGTTACGCCGTGGATGTTAATGCATCATTGTAATTCATATTGCAGAAGGCAGCAGATGAAACTTGACTCTGTTCCCTTGTGTATTGTTAACCACTCCATCAAAATAGCTACGCCAGTCAACAGCCTCCTCCTCTTTCTCTCTGCAAAGGAAAGCAAAACCCTAACTAACAACAGAACACGAAGCACAGACTACCATGCAAACTATTCACCAGTTTCAGGTAACCAAGCCCAGAGAAAAGAATCAAACTCATCATAAAGACAACAGAGATCACAGTGTAAGAGTTGTGCAAGAAATATACTATTGTATAGAAGTATTATGGACACTGGCGTGTGCAGGTGCTGAATGTATTTTAGGTATAGACTAATAATGATTAACTTATGATGGCAATTTATCTTTTGAGAAAAGATGTATTATGCCTTATGAAGCTCTGGAACTTGATCTCCTCAAACAAGCTCTATTTTAAAAGGAAACAAAGCCTATATGTTCCAGTTTTCTGACTGTTAATCCTTTCAAAATAAAAACAAAATAAAAATACTTACAGTCTTTAACAAATTTAACAAAAGTAATTTAGTCAAGCTTTTTTTAATCCATCTCTTTCATGGAGGGAACTATCTCCTCGGCTTTTCTATACAGTTCCAGAACCTCAATATATTAGATAGGTTTAGGCTCAGTCTTCATCAGGACTGTGTTATATGACAGGCAGGCTTAAAACAGGGAACATTTATTTAATAGTGTAGAGACGTGGGGGAACTTATTCTATACCACTGATAAATCTGCTTGTTCATTGACAGATAGTTGAGGAATTGCTATGGAAACTGGTTCTTTGGAGAAATGTCCTCCTGTGATGAAAACTGGCACACAGAGGTCACGGCTTGCAGGACAGGACAGAAGAGCTATCTTGCTCTCTCGATAAAAAAGCAGTGCCAAATGAGCAAGTGGAAGTGCTGAACTAGCACAGCTTGTCTGCCTGCCAGGAACAGATATTCTGGTGCATTGCCAGGTGGACAAATGCTGAATTGCTCCTGGCCTATGAATTGGGAGAGAAGTAACTGAAGCACAGGTTAGCAGAGCTGGCATGATTCAGAAACAAGAGAGGAGAAGCCTGGCTTGAATGCAGGTGGAGATATACCAGGGTGGATCAAGGTGGTGAAGAAATGCAGTTTGCAAGTCCATATGTGAATCTTTTCCCTTGGAGCTGGTGCTGAATCCACGTCACAGTATGAACTCCAGAGAGCAGTGACAAAGGCTGGTTTGGGAGATCCTATAAGGATCATTGTTGTTTATGACCATGTAGTTAAAGTCCCCATAAAACATCCTTACGGCTAAGGGGTTTAATCCCAGATCTTCTCCCTCTTTCCTTCCAAACACTTTATTAAAATGTATTAAATTTAACTGCCTTCCCACACACCATTTCTGCTGTTTGTAAAACTGCTTTTTTTCTTGGCAACACTTAGCTGCTGTGCAATGATGTTATAGGTTGTCTGGAGACTGCTGTCAAGATCCTGCACACATGGCAAACAAAGTGATCTTTGTGATATGAGCTCTTCCCAGCTCATATACATGTTCTGAATCTTAGTTACAGAACTGCTGCAAAAGATCTCTAAAAATCTCCAGATGAAAGTAATTCTGGAGGTGTGAAATTATAATCTCCAAGGTGTAAATAAGTGCACAGCTTATGTACACATAAAATTATGATTATTTTACTTATTAAAGTTTGCAAAACCCACACTTTTTCCATCTGGAAATTATCTGTTCCCTGAGGTGGCCACAGAATTTAAGCTGGAAAAGAACATACACATCAACATGCTGAAGTCACACAACAACGTGCAAGAAGTAACGCCTGTAGGAGTTCCTCCATTTTACTAAATGAAAACATTCAGAGTTTGGGAGACTCAATTTCAACTCCCTTTCTCTGCTTGATGGATTTTCAGTCTGTGTTTGAAGTCTCTGAATGGGGCTCTAACCACTGTAATTACAGTAGCCCACACAAGTTTCTCTTAGTCTCTATTAATGCTATATTATTTTCTGAATCTGATTCAGAAATTCACACATCTCCTGAGCGAGTAATTTACCGTTAGCATAGAGTAGCATTTTTATGTTTTGGGGGCTTGGGTTCTTTCTTTTGAGGGGGTGGAAAGCAGGGCATATTAATTCACCAGTTATTGGATAGTCTGAAATTATGTCCTTTCATCTGTTCTCCATGAGCTGTTCTAATTCCTATAAAGCTATTTAAGTGTTAATAGTGGCTTCTGGGAAGTGTGGCACCTGAGTACAACATCTGTTTCATAATATATTTATTTATTTGTACAAGTGGAAAAGCATCAAGAGAAAACACTGAATTAACTTATCTTTTAACGATTTTAGCTTGGTGAGTTCCTAGAAATTAAGAAATGGTGGGTTCAAATTTCCCCAGGGAGAGTAACAAATTGGTATTCCTCCCATCCTGATAGGATGCCTAACCTCTCCGTTACTCAACCATAAATGTTACCACCTGCAGCAGTTTTGTGAAACCAGACCTTAATTTTCTTCACTTTTCTTGTCTGTTCCAAAATTGAATGTTTTATTTTGGCTCAGAGAAAAGCAATTTCATCCAAGTTTTCATTTTGGGAAGAAAAAACCCGAAACATTTCAGTGTTTATTCATTACATTTTTTTTCTAACTGGGATTCATCAGGCAATGAAGCTGGGAGGGAGAGCATTGATTTGTATGTCCCAATCTGATTCTCTTAAAGGGGATTTTTTTCCCCCTTAAAGAACCAAACCCCTGTTGTTGTTGTTGTTGTTGTTGTTGTTGTTGTTGAGAACAGGAACAAGGATGAAAATCAACACACAGTAAAAATTGGTGTTTGGATAAAGAGAATTCTAGCTACTTCCTCACAAGTAGTACTGTCTAAATCCTTTTACACAATATACCTGAAATCTTTACAGTGTTTTGCAGGGCTTGTAAACACAGAGTAAAAAAGAAAAGCGTCAGTAACAGACTAAGGCAGTAGTAATGAACTGTGGAGTCAAACTGCTGATAACAACAGGAGTTTAATATTAGCCATTAACCTCTACAACATCCCTGCATTCAACTTGGAACCAGCTTTCAGAAAATGTTGCCTTCCCTACTGATATGCAACCCAAGAGAAATATTCAGTTCTGAAGTTCTCACAATTACAAATGCCACTTTTTGTTAAGGCTCTTGAAAATTAAAAAAGAAAAAAATGTAATTATGAAATTTATGAAATTTAAAATGTATGGATGCTCAAAATTTTGCAGGCTTTGTTTGTTGGCTTTTTTCCGTTTGTTTTTGTTTTTGTTTTGTTTGTTTTTTTTTTTTTTTTCTATGCAGATATATGATTTCTCCTGCAGAGACTGCAGGTCATCTTCAATGGTAAAAGATGGATTTTTGGACTGCAGGAGGCAGGGAAGTGCATGGCTAGCTGAAGAATCAAGTAAATTCTCACAGTTAACTGTATAACTAAAATTAAACTGGTTATGTGTGAGTACAAACTGTCCACACTTTAAGAAAAACACATTTTTGGGGGTGGTAGGGAAAAGAAAGGGAGAAAGACTAAACTTTTGCTTCAGTATCACATTTTAAGAATCTCTGGGTCAAATTTTCAAAAGATTCTTTCTAGCTCCTATGATGGCTTGAGTTTCCATAACCAGAAGTGGCCAGGCTTGTCAGGAAGAGCTGAGGCATTTCTTTAAATAGAGTTCACCTTCCTCCAGCTTTGTCAGACAAGCTTCTGGGAACAGACTGCCGAACATACCAGTTGGTCCAATACAACAATGACAATAAAAATCCAAAAATAATGTTCCTTCCCACCAGACACTGCCTTGCATTTATCTTTAGATTGTTGTGGATATAAATAACACCATTGCTATGAAAATAACACCCAAAGGGGTGTATTTTTTTCAGTTTTGGAATTTCTCACAGCTCTAATTCATTGCTCTGGGCACACTTCACTCTTTGACCCCTCATTATGCTTGCTGCTCAGTAAGTCCTGATTCCCTAATCTTAATTCTTCTGGAAGATCTGGAAAATATGCATGGAATTATGTGTTTTATCATGTGCAATATTCAAACTTTCCTTTTAATTCCTTTTGTTCCTAAATTTTATGTTCTGTATGTGGAACCAGAGCAAAGAGTGGGATGTTATTTCATAGATTCTGTGAATACCTGGAAGCCTTTGGTCATTAAGAGGGTTTCTAATTATAACTAATGGTCATTGAGAGGGTTTCACATTATCTCATAACTTTGCCATCTCAAATCACTCGGGTATTTTAATAATGAAAAGTAAACAAAACACACACCACACCCCCCCCCCCCCCCCAAAAAAAAAAAAAAAAAAAAGACCAACCCCCAAAACCAGCAACTGTCCCCTGGAAGTGCTGCAGTGCTTTTGTGATGTAATTAATTTTTAATTTATTTGTAATGTAAGCACTAGTCCTAGCTTGTCATCATATAAAGTTCTTTTCAAAGTGGATCACAATACAAAAGGAAACAGAATGATTGTTCCTCAACAAGGCTAAGCTTCTATAGATCCTATTTCTTCCTGTCCAGTTAATTCCTCTACTTCATGAGGATAGTGCATACAATTGTTTCAAATGCTGAAAAAGTGGGAAAAGTCTTCAAACATAATTTGCTGAAAGTAGAGAGAAACTGAAGTAGTAATTAAAAAAAAACAACCCCTCAAACCCCAAATATCTATTTGCTTAACAACATATCTATATTTATCCATCTCATGTATTTAATTGAATTGTGTGTGTCAGGCTTAGATACAGAAAAGAAAATCTTAAATTAAAAAAGACCAAACAAACCCAAACCAAACATCTCCCATAAGAGTTTCAATACCAAAGGAAGCAAGAAACCCCATCATTAGGATTCCTCATCATATTAGATGGTGGTTCTTTACCAACGTCTCTTCTCTCAACATCAGCTTTTTCATAGTTTTGTGTGCCATCATGAGAAAAAAGTTTTATTTCAAAGCCTACTTCACAGCACCTTGTAGAGTCCATCTTCTAAATCACACTGCTTTTCTCTGTCATTTGTTGACTAGTTTGAGTTCTTTCCTAAGCTAAGTTTTACCTACCTAATGGATTTTATTGATACCCATAAACAGTCTACCACAAACATGTATTTTAATCTTCTGTCTTGCACATTTACAAACAGGTTATTTTTTAACTGATTCAAGTTAAAATCATACTATGACTTTAGGCTGTCCTAAAAAAATGGAAACTAATAAAGATGTTGGGAATCTTTTTACATGGCTTCACCTTCTTCATCCTTAAAATACAAATTTTGTGTAGTTTTTCCCTCAGAATGCATAGGACACTAAACCCAAAATCAAATACTAACATGCTAGGACTTTCACAATCACAGGAGTCCAAGAGCTGAAGCTTTACAAAAAAGTGTCCAATATTTAAAATACTGAGATAAACTAAAAGAGTTTGCACTATTATGAAGATGATGTATATCATGTTTTTTAGCAAAATGGCAAATTTGATGGCAAATGTTCATTTTCTTTAAATATAGTTTAAAAAAAGGGAGTGTCATTCTCTTGCGTAAAAAGTAAACCAACACAAGACACTACCGAGGATAATGAAAATCTGTTAGTTGGCACATTTACAGTACATTGAAAGCAGCATAGCACATACAAAAAGCCACTTGAACTTCTACTTGATAAATTTGTGCGCTCTTACTAAAATAATACGTATAATTTTAGATCTCCAGGAAATGCTATCACCAAGATATATAGCTAATGATAAAACCACAACACTTTCCATTTTGATGTCTTAATCAAAGTCCTGTTTCTCTTAAAGAAACAAAATGTTACATGTCACTTCTTGGGATTCAAAAAGGGGAACTAAATTCCTTACAACAACCACGTGGCTCTTTATGCTCAGAAGTCCATACTGTAAATGCAGTCATAGAGAGAGAAAATCTGTGGGAAACACCCCAAAGCACCCCCAGATAGTATGATAGAAAGCAGAGGAAATGTATGACAAGGTTCCTTTCACATACCTAGCTTCTACTGAAAAATGCAAAGCATATAAATTATCAGTTTTCTATAAAAAATTCAGAAAACTAGAGTTAATGTAACAGGCAGAGGTTTTAAGAACATTTGCACTTTCTTCTTCTTCTTCTTCTTCTTCTTCTTCTTCTTCTTCTTCTTCTTCTACACAATACTGTCTCTTCCATGCCTAGATATTTGTTTCACTAACTATCCTTTCCAAAAGCTAATAATTATAAAGAAGTCTTATACTGGAATTGAAGAAACTGCTTGGAATGCATAAGTAGATTTTTTGTTCTTTTATACAGACCACAACTACATCCCAATTAATTGCTGTTATTCTCACTTGATTAGAAGACTTTAACATGCAATTTTTTTGCAACACAGATGCTGAAGATTATTGACATGAGCAGACCACTGCCACTGGGGTCATGAACTATCTAATATTTCGACGATAGGTCACTTTAATGAATATAAGTCAACACGGTCTTTTAAACCTCAAATCAATACTGTTAAAAACAGACACCTTACTCTCTCTCAGCATACCTTTTTTTTTCATTTTCAAATACATTTTTTTTTTTTTATTTTCATTCTCCTTTTACTGAATTTCTTTTGCTGTACCTGTACATTTTTGCTTCTTCGGGTTGCTTTTATTTTCTCTTTTCTTTTGTCACTGTCCCCCTTTTTGATCTTTCTCTTCTACTTAATGAAGTACAATGATTGTAAACTCTTCCTGCAAGTCACTACTACCTTTCAGCAGATGGCACTGTTATTTAGTCTAACTAGCAGGGCAAGATAATTAACTTAATAAAATATAGACTCCTTTTTAACTGCATTTCCACCTTATACACAAAAGCAATGACAAAAAATTACTGAAAAAATATTAGAAAATTATTTTTAAAACATGAATGTGATAAAAATACATTATTACATGAGGATCTCCTTTAAAGGAGCTCTGGAACTATTTAATGAACTGCCACTCTTCTTAGTGAACTACAAAAATAATTTTGGGGGTGAATTTATAGTGTTTATACAGCAGCATTGCCCTACAATGCAAGAAGCTTATTTTGGTTTTGTTGTTATGGTTGTTTATACACATCTGCAAAGGACTGCAATAGGTATGGGTTTTCTCCCCCTGCCTGTGCAGTACAGGTTCTGTCCGGCACGGAGAGCCCGCCGGGGCCTGCACTGCAGGTTTCCGCAGATGCCCAGGGAGTCCAGTGGAGAACAAGCAAGTGCTCTGCCAATGCTGTCAGAAAAAACATGGAACTCCTGTCAGCTCCAATTACAAGGAGAAGATGAATCGCATCTCTTAACTCTGTCCCCAGTGGCACTCCGGCTGCTGGAAGGCAGCTGCGTGAGCAGGAGTTTCTCCAGGCTGCTGCCAGCCCCACTGTTGTCCCAGTAGCTCCCTTGCAAGGCCCCCTGAGGTGGAAAACCATATTCTATCAGTTTTTCTCAGACTAATCCATGGACTTCTACTTACAGGTTGCTCCCATGACCTTTCTGTTACAGCTAGCACTGGCTATTTTACCTCTAACACATCCTACAGCCTTTCAGCCTTAGTTGCCTTTCATCTTTGTGCCAGAGCAAGCTGCTAATGGTGAGACTGCTGAAATTTTTCAAGCCTTCAGACTGTTACCTGCTGCTGCTCTTCCACCAGTCAGGTGGACTGCTATGGGAAGCAAAATTTTGAGGTGGTGTGGACTAGAGAGACTCCTTGTGATCAGCAATACAGGGCTGGAGTGGCCCACCTCAAGTGTATGCACATAACAAAGAGAAAGCATACAGGACATTATAATGAGGAAAGTTCTCACACCTTTCCTGGGAAATTAGCATGACTGGGTACTTCTCCGAAGCACCCGTGGGGAACAACAGGATGAACCAGAGGTCTGCATGAAGTTACAGGACTGTCTCATTGGGATCACAGAGGCATGGTGGGGTAGCTCACGCAGCTGGAGCACTGTGATGAGTGGACGCAGACTCTTTAGGAAGTACAGGCTGGGAAGGTAAAGACGGGGAGTTGCCCTTTACTCAGCAACAGGAATTCATGAAGCTCTGCCTAGACATGGACAATGAGCCAGTCACGAGCTGGGTCAGGAGCAGACTGACCAACGTGGGTGATGTTGCGGCGGGTCACTGCCACTCACCATCTGTCGGGATGTAGTAGCAGATGAGGCCTTCTTCAGGCAGCTGAGAGAATCCTCACATTTGCCAGCTCTGGTCTTCATGGGGAACTTAAACCACACCAATATCTGCTGGGCAGACAACGCTGCTGCGTTGCACAGGCAACACAGGAGGTTTGGGGAGTGCGGTGATGACACCTTCCTAACGCAGGTGATCAAGGAGCCAACAAGGAGAGGGCCCTCTGATAGGTGTGATTTTTACAAGAAGAAGAACTGATGTGAAGGTCAGCAGTAGCTTGGCTGTAGTGAACATAAGATGGTGGAGTTCCAGATCTTCAGAGGAGAGAACAAAGCAAAAAGCAAGATCACATCCCTGGTCTTCATGAGAGCAGACTTTAGCCATTTCAGGGGCCTGAAACACATATCTTATCAACGTTATTCTCATACTGAATCCAAAACACAGCACTATACCAGTTACTAGGAAGAAAATTATCTCAACCAAAACCAGGACCTAGAACATCATCTATTTTTTCCCATTTACCATTTTAATTGCACTTTTTCTATACCTTTAATCTTATCTCCACTTCTCATTCCTTTCAGTATTCTGTCTTCTTTTTCCCTTAACTATTGAGACATTTTTTCAAGTAAGTCATAGTCCAAAACCCCACAGACATTCACATAATTAAGCCTAATGAAGTTGTCAGGTTTTGTGCACTATTTGCCCATGATTCATAAACTGAGAATGGAGGTACAAAGCATAGCCTTTTTAGATGCTTTACTTTTATTCCTGTAAGACTTACTGCTGCTATTTCCATGCCCTCCATCAACCTTACTTAGCTCCTTTCAGTATTTCATGCTTCCCTGGTGCGTGTCAGTGCTCCGTCCCCTGTCAATGTATTCCATTGTCCACTTGCCATTCACTGAACAGTACCCAAAGCCTTACATGCTTCCTTCATGTTCCTTTAAGTTCTGAAAAATTCTTTAATTTCTTCACATTTTGTCTGCCTGCTTAGTAATTACAAAATCTTACAAATTCTTTAACTTCATATCTGACTTTCCTACTCATTCATTCATTTATCTTAGATATGATTCTACATATCTTTTAAGCACAAGTAGCTCATCACAAGCTCCTTTCATCAAGCCTTAATCCTTACTCCAAATGTTATGTTGCAATTACTTTCCAGTCTTGCTAAAGGGAAAAAGTTAATGCTGGAAAGGTTCCAAATGGATCAAACTAGGGAAAGGGTGCTAAATAGTAATGAATCTAGGAGCAGATGGTGTGGATGTGTGAATGTTATGGAAATATTTAGATTTCAATAAATATACAAGTACTAGGACATAAGAAATTATTTTAATTCTGCTAATATTTTTATTTAAACTTCATATTTTTCCTGGTAACATGGCAATATGAACATCTCACTTTCACAAGGCTGTAATTTAATGCCATTAACAAATAAGAGTATCATATTACAGAGGAAGTTGTTTTCCAAATCACATCATTCAATGCCCGTTAGAATAGTTTTACAGCATTTAATCATTATTTAAACATGAATTATGGTATCATCTTATTATCTTCATTGCTTAAACAATTCCTTCCTTCTCAAAAGAATTTTAGTTTTCTGGATTAAGATGAATAAAAATAATTTGGACACTGAGAGATGAATAAGATTACTACAAATCTAAGATAATCTAACTTGCTGGTTGCAAATACCTTATCTGTCGGCTCAGAGCTGAACAGTAATTGTTCTCTTATTGGTCCAGCTGGGTAGAAGACATGGAAAATGTGACAGATATTTTTTGATGTATTTATAATACATGTCAACAGTCTCATTAACTGTTACTTTTCTTTTGTGACATGAAATGTGTAAGATCTTAAAATATGTAGCATTTCAAAAATACACTTCAACAATAATGTGGAGAAATCTGATCTATGTTATTTGTTTAAATAAATAATCTAGAATTGAATAAGGATGATAGCTGATAGGTTTTTGACCAAGTAAATTAATTAAAACTCTATGAATTTGCCATTCTTACATTACTTTATGTTTTCACTAAAAATATTGTCTTATTGCCAAAATATTTGTTGTCTGAAAAAGAAAATGGATTTTAACATAAACCCCCTAAAAGCCCAGTATTTTTTGAAACATTTTGCTGTAGATCTCAAAGGGACACATTCAGATTATTTTGTCAGCCCCTTTGTGTGGAAAAATAACCTTTATCCTTCCTATTTCCCTTTCACCATCCAAAGCTGGCCTAAATTGCTTAATTACAGGTAAGAGTTTTGATGCTTAGCATTCTTCCTTGACTCAAAAATCCCAGTATCTTGTTCTGGCACAGAACGGAACAAAACCTACTCCAAGAGGAGGAAGCATATACAATGGAAGCCTTTATGTACGTATTGAGAAAGGAGAAAATATAACAGAAACAGATGCCCTTTTTTTTTTTTTTTTTTTTTTTATTAGGTAACAATCCAGTTTATGACATAGAAAATATTTTTGACTATTGAAGTACTTCACAAGTATTGGCATGTCATGAATATTACACATCTCCACCATAGATTTGTTTAAATTCTGTAATCTTATTGGAGCTCTTATTTTTACTCATGTTCTTACCCTTTGACTTAGTCTTATCGTACATGGGAAGAAAAATGCTCTGTACATTAGTAGAACAGTAAAACTTACCACAAGTAACACTCCTTAAAATTTTGGAAGTCCTCTGATGTATCTGAGTATTTCTTGAGTACCTTGAAAATTCTTCTATGTGTCCCTTCCATCTGCCTTTTCTCTGCTATAACGTTGCAGAAACTTTGATATGGTTTTGAGAACGAATGATATTCTAACAATTTTTGACAGTTGCAAATAACATTTTTTAAAAATTGTCACCCATCTTTGGTTCTTAAAATGCTGTTATTGCTTTACAAGTAAATGAACTATATTAAATTAATAATGTTGTTTTTTGGTAATATTAAATATTATATTCTGTAACTTTTTTCTTCTCATTTTTGATGGAGGATGTTAAATCTGAAGTAAAATATCTTTACCTTCTGTAGAACATCTGACATAAAATTAACGGGTTTTTTTCCCCTTTGGTAGGACAAGGGGGAATGGATTGAAGCTGAAGGAAAGAATGTTTAAATGAGATATTAGGGGGAAGTTTTTTATGGAGAGAGTGGTGAGGTGCTGGAACAGGCTGCCCAGAGAGGTGGTGGATGCCCCATGCCTGGAGGTGTTCAAGGCCAGGTTGGATGGGGCCCTGGGCAACCTTGTGTAGGTCCAGGCCTGGAGGTTGGTGTCCCTGCCTGTGGCAGGGGGCTTGGAACTCTATGATCCTTGGGGTCCCTTCCAACCCAGACCATTCTGTGATTCTGTGATTCTATGATTCTATGATATGTACATAAGTAAGCTGTGCCTGTTGTACTTCTGACAGTAGCAGTCTTTATGCATCCAGAATAAATATTTTCTAAAAGTTTTTTTCCCTTAACTAGGAGCAAAAGCTGATTTTAAGGGGGATCTAGGCTAAATAAGATAATGGGGTTTGCATACACCTAGGAAAAGGAAGAACGTACTTAAACATAACAAAATTTCAATTTTCCTTATCAGATTATATTTAATGATCAGAGTTTCTTCTGAGAAAATGAATGGATAAAGTATAGGTGACAGAATACCATATTTCAGAAGCATGGAAGATTATCAGCATTTTTATTTTCATTCTAAAAATTAATTCCAATATTAAAGTTAATTTTTAATTAGATGCATGGATGGCAACTCATTTACTGATGCTATAAAATTACTTCCCAGCTATAATAATATAGTTAGATAAGGTGTATTTTAATTAGTTCAGGTATGCTAAATTGGAAGTAAGGGAAGACACTGATTTAGACACATGCACAGTTAAGTGCATTTCAAGTAGAAGGACTGCAATTTATTCACATGATCAAATTAAAAAAAATAATAGTTTTTTCAGGACTATTAATAACTGACTGAGGAATCTAGTTCTAAAAATTCTGAAGGAAGCATATGGTAAGGAATCTATTACAGTAATTACAGTGGCATCAGTTAAATCATTACCGTATTGAATAATAGCTATACAGAGTATATTCTACCAGAGCAAAGTATATGCTTACAGCTACCAACTGTATTTTGTAATGAGCTTTCTCAATGGCAATGTGGGAAGTTCAAAGCTTGCTCCCCCTTTCTCTTTGGTTTAACTTTTTGCAAAGAGATTGTTAGTTGCAATTTCAGATCAAAAAGTAAAATGCCCTGGAGCCCTGAATGCCAGAGGAGATTTATGGCAGGCTGACCAGAATCTCCAGAGTCTTCAGGGAGATTTGGAAGATTTTACTGGTACTTTCTTATTAGATATATTTCCAGTGCCAGCAGGATACTTTGTGATGCTGATGAATTGCTTCAGTGTGACAAGACTAGTAAGTCTGTAACATGTTCATGCAATCCAGAGGGAAGAAATACAAGAGCTTTTATGAAGCTGATGCAAAAGTACTTGGTGACCGAACAGCCAAAGACTTTACATGCTCAGGAGAAGTTGGTATTAAGAATTCCTCGATAGTGCACATGAAGATATTTAAGTCTATAATTCAAATGGGCAATAAACAGTTTACCAAAGTACATTCTCTGTGGCTAAGCCTGGTAGTCATGCTGGGCCAGTGCGCTTTTAATCTCCCAATTTCTCTGTTTTCCTGTTGTTCAGACTTTTTTCTTTTTTCCTTTTTTTTTTTTTTTTTCCTCCCACAAAAATGGACGAGAATGTCTCCGTTTATGCCGCAGTTTGAGTCATCTGCACTGAAACATCTTGATTTGTCAAAGCAAAAATTCATCTGGCCTATCTGACAGTCATCTGTTTCTGAGTAATCATGAGATTTTGTAGGAGATGGGGACTGTTTGCCTCATCCCTGCTACGGGTGTAGCCCTTTGGCTGTATAGCATCTGCTGTGAAAGACCACAGCTCTGCTGTGCTGCCCAGCTGACCCCAAAGCAATGTTCTGTGGAAATCCAGAGCTCACTGATGGAGAACATGCTGAATGCGTCCTGTGCAATGATGGGGAAGAGTATCCTTATATCCGGAAAGCAACTTAAATAATTGACATCCCACTACCATACAGTAGCAACCAACATAGAAAAAGCTTCACTGGCCACTAAAAAGTCCCAGAAGAAGATTTATTCTAACAACCCAACACAGATTTTTGTTAAAATCCAGGGGATAGACATTTCCATTCCCTGTAGTTATGCTGTCTCATTTTCTCTCTTTCCAGCTAGCCCTCCTTCTCCTCCCACACACATCAGTCAGGCACAATTACAGAAACCTAACTGATAGTTCACGTCAAAGAGCAAACCAGCACATAAATCCTCAACACAATTCTCTCTGGCAACACAAGAAACATGAAAATGTTCTCTTCACAGTTACCAATTTCTAAAAAGCAATGGTCTTGGTTGTTTTAAATTTACAGAAAAAATATTTAAACACTTAAAAGTAATTTGCGTTTAAACTAGAGACTGTATCATTTTTCAGACATGAATTTTTCCATCTACAAACACATACATTTATGTGGACATACGTATATACACACACACACACATGCAAAATACTCTCCTTCCAGAAATGCTTTGGTCTGAGCCAAGTCAATTTTAAAGACATATCAAAGCAATGACAAGGATTGAAGCAGAGTTAGCAAATTCAAGATTTCAGAGTTTCAGGGTTAATAAATGCAGCATGATGAATAAATTAATTTTATATTATTCCTAAAACCTGAAAATGAATGCATCAACAAATGAAACTGCAATAGAGAGATATAATTTGCTGTCTCAATTCATGGTTAGATTAATGGAAGAGTCATGTAAAGCGTGATAGGACTAAACTGTTTCAAATGACTTCATTAACGTTAGAGGCAGACCCAAAAATGTGCATCTAGCTGTACTAATAGCTGTAATTAAGATTAGAGGAAAAAAAAGATTTTTGCTAAAATATAGATATGTATTTATGATGAGTAAAGCATCTCAAGGGGTATAATACTTGAAAATTGAAAGGGTTTTCATACTTTGAAACCACCATCAAGGGGGCTGATTTTTTGGTTTGTGGTTTTGGGTTTGGGATTTTTTTTATATTTGTTTATTATCTATTATCTAT
>JMFS01123385.1:0-13011 GCA_000699545.1 Podiceps cristatus
CTTGTTGAACCTCATGCGGTTCACCCAGGATGGTGGATGTTGTGACATCTAAAATGTGACTGGGGAAACACAAAAGGGAGAAGTAGAAGAGATTTTGAATTAGTGATTTTTTTTGTTTTGGAGAGGTGTTTCAAAGACGGGATGCACTTAATTGCGATAAGTGCTTAGTAGGTTTATTCCTTTCTAAAAATGTAATTGAGTATAATAAACCAGGCTAGATTAGCCATCTCTCTCTACCTGATAATCATGCTCCCTCCTTCTCACTGTGCTCCTTCTCTCCTTATTTCTTTCTCACATATAAATTGCATTTGAGCACACTCAAACTTAATCCTCAGAGACCATGGAAATCTAATCCTCTAAATATATCATAAAAAAATCCCATTTCATTCTATTTACGATAATCCTGCACACAGACAGTACAAGAAATAATCACCTAACAGCGATAATGATTTGCACAGTTTGAAGACTTCTTTTGACACTCAAAATGATCTAACTGGTTAAACAATTATTCTTTAATACATCACTGCCTAACTACTCCTTACAGGACTGCTAGGGCACTACAAGTTATTGGCATACATATAACATCACAGTCACTTCAGGAGAGAAAGGACACACAACTGCTTTTAAATAATCTCCTTCCCTATCACATAACCTGAAGTTGACACCTTGTCACCTCAATAACATTATGATGTCAAAATTTTAAGATAATATTGTTTGAAAGTAAAGTCTCACCTAGAAACGGGTAACACATAAGGTGGCTAAAGGCAGGCTTGCTATCCACAGGATATCATTTTTAGTTAAATGGAGTTCTGTCAGCTTTTAAGCGCACTTTGTTATCAGAAAATGAGCTGATTAATAATTCAGATTATTGGTAAGACCCCATATATGCCCACAAATGCTCATACCTCTGGAGGATTCTTGTAGAAGCTGCCACAGATTCAGAGTGATTTTTTTAAAAAAACTGAATTCCTTATTCATCTTGACTTGCAATCACAAAAATCAATTCAGAGATGTTAAATGTTGACAGCACTAGCCCAGCTCCACTGAGGTGTTTTCAGGGCTGATCAGCAGGGCGTTCCTCCCAGAACTGAAGTAGTATTAACACTTATTTTTCAAAGCTCTTTATCAATGAAATGTCAAAGTGAAACGCTATTATACATAGCGATTTGTAATCCTGTCTGTGATAGGAGCCACTCGAAATAGGTAGCAACTAGAACAACCTGCCTTCAATCCAGGGATATTATTAGTAAAGCCAGTCATCTATTATTTCATGTTAGCAGTGTTTACTTTACTAAATAAGCTTCAGACACCTGATTTTTTTTTTTTTTTCCCCCCAGATGTTGTGTTGAAGGCCATCTGGTTTAATCCTGAAGTAATAGAAGGCACCATACATTTTCCTCTATGATAAAGTGAAGCGGAGGGGTCATTACTTAGCCAAAAAAGGAATTAATTGTTACCTGAATACGTAATTAGAGAGCTAATGAAATGGACTTCTTTACCCAAAAGGTCAGAAGAGTAGAAATTAGTGGGAGGAAAGAAAAGGCCTGATCAGCTATGTGAAAAGTACGAATTAGAAAGAGGAGAAAGATCCTCTAGATTTTATAAATCAAGTGCAATTTAAATGTGCATTTACTATGGATATTTGGAGTACCCTGGACTATGCCGGTGACTTAGTTGGACAAAGTTTTTCCTGTCCCAGTTTGATTCTATTTTAAAAACTATACTTATGAATTTATTTTCTTTCCCTCTGTGATCACAGGTAATAAATAAATTTCTAAACTGAACTTTGGTTGAGATTTTGCTTACTACAATTTTAACAGCATGTTGTTATTTCTAGTTTGTAAAAGGAGGAAGCACTTCACTGCACGAATGCAAGCAGTTAAAATTGTCCTCTTCTGGAAGAGACAGAAGTTAAAGGCATTTTAGAAAACTAATGAGTAGACGTAACTTTTGGCATTTTCAACATCCAGAAGGAAGAAGAAACATTTGGAAGAAACAACCGCAATTAAAGATGACGAAGCATCTTTGTATGGAAAAGTACAATTAGAAGTTATCTTAATTGCTAGTTTTATCTTGCCAGAGCTGCAAACTGACTGGCCATTTACTTCTGATACAGGTGCCAAACCTTGACCCCAGCGTTGGCCATTTCAGATTACCCACAGAATGAACAGTTTGAGGAATTGACTTTACAGATGTAGAATATTGTACTATAGCCATAAAGTAGACTATATGTAGGTCTTCAATGCAGACCATATTAACATAGACAACGTTTTTCTTATAAATATCAACACATTTCAAAGCTGATACGCTCACAGCTAGCATTACTCAGGTGCAGCTACACAACTCTGCTACTTTATTCCAGGAGGAGTATCCAATACACACCTTTGACAACTGACAGGAGCCAAAGAAAATAACACCTGCACGCAGTGGCCATACTTCTCAGGATGAGCTTAACACGGCACAAAGTGCAAGACACGCCTTTGCTTTTCAGCTCTGAACAAAGTCTGCCGGCATGAACGGGATTGCCACATTGGGGCCTACACAGTGCTCGGGCACAGGTGGGGATTTACTCCAAGTCACAGCATGTAACAATGAAAACAACATCAAAACAGTCAGCAAATAAATGAAATTTAGGAGGTTGATTTTAAGAGAAGCATTTCCACTTAAGACGCTCTTGATTTATGAAGAAATACTTCAAATATTCACACAACATTGCTAAAGTGATTTTTTTTTGGATGTCTTCATAGGAACAAACCCAAGAGTGGCATTAACACCAAAATATGAACACTGTCTTAGTGAAAAAGGATAGTAAAAAAAATACCCTGAAACAAACCAAATAAACCCTCTCTAACCCTGAATTGCTCCTAAAAATGCAGGGAACGATAAACCAAGCAGGTAGAACTATGCACATGCCATTGCAGAGGCATTTGCCACAGCTTATTTGACTTTAAGTTTCATAAAACCATCTCCACAAACTGGTTAGCTCAACTGCACTCTAAAGAAAACAAGACAAAGGATGTAATTTCATCTCAACATAAAACATGCCCACATCTGGAGCACAGTTCTGGTATCACAGCAAAACTAGATTGTACTTCATTTACTGGTTGAATAGGAATTTATGTTAAAAAGATAAATAATTTTAAGAAAAATGAAGATATTTTTTTAGTCAGTTTTCACATCAGCAGTTAAAATACATTGATACCAAGACAGATTCTAATTACTTCCAAAAATTCATGAATGCATATTATTGAATATTAATCTCTGTTGAAAAAAGTCTTCCTCTTCCCCAGCCATAGTTTATATAGTGTGAGAGAAGGATTTTCTTTACATCTGGGTTGCTTTTTCAACTGACAGTTAGGAAGGCCAGGATTTAGGATTTTTCTAGACCAATAGTCTCCTGTTGCTTTCAAGGCTTGTTGAGGTTAATAAGACCTATCAGATAGTATTTTTTCTCCATCACAAAAAGGGTGAAAAGCAAAGAGCTGCCAGGTAAGAGAGTGTCTTTTGAGGGTCCGTTCTGCAGAGAGCTCTGAAGCCATTACTCCTTCCTCAGGACTCAGAGGTTTCTTGCAAATGCTAACCCTGGGTATACTAACAACACATAAAATACCTTTAGAAACCTACTCACTAGGCTTCCTATATGTCTCGGTGTTGCAAGTATTGTATAGGAAGAACAAGGACAACTAGATAAGTTCTTTTTCATTTTACTGTCTATAGTAGTTTTCAGGGTTTGGGCTTTATTTTGTTGTATCGCTGTAGATATGTAGCAGTAAATCAACTCAGAAGTGATGATAATTTCTGACCAGGATTCCACGAGGCAATTCAAATTCCTCCTTACATTGCTAATACCTAAACTCCAATGTCACAGATGGAAAAAATTGCCTTTATTTCCCTCTGAGAATCTACCCTTGTATAAAAGAACAGAAGTTTCCTATTTATACTCTTCATACCTTTGAGGTGTGACTATTATTAAGCTAATAGGCATAGTTTTCTTGCATGGCCTGAATAAATGCTCAAATCTTCATTTACTGTCATATGTGTGCAATTATTTGGGAACAGACTTTGTCTAAAGATTTATTCAGCAAGTTGTAGCTGCAGCTGGGGACAAAGAACCCCAGAATCTGATTTCTTCACTTATCAAAAGTAAGGCTATGGATGCTGGGAAGCCCCAAATTATGTCTTTGATCACCAAAGATTTCGAAGACATTCATCAAGATAATAGTATGTGATGTCGCGTTATTTCTGCTCGGTTGAGCACAGTAGTGATAAGATTATATCACACTCCAATCTATTTTATAGTTTCACACAGTAAAAACTTATGTCGCTCTCATGTATTTTTATAAAGTTTTCTGTACCAGTTATTCATTTGCAGAGTTATTTTCCCACTCCCTAATATCTTGCATGATCATTAAGTAGCTATTAGTATGGCACATTTTACTTTGGTGTTTATGTTGCATATAAAAAGATTACAGAACCATCAACCACTCTCTTTTCATTTCATTATTTCTAATTCATTAACAATATTTCCAGTAAATTATGCAAAATGATTAAATGTTATTCTTTATAAAATGCATATTTATTACCAGTGGACAAGACTATCAAAAATAACATGCAATTATTTGTTAGACAGCTACAATACAGCCAGTATCCGTGCCACACAAAAACAACCTCTGATCCTGTATGATGGATTAAAAGGTGCAAGAGACCCACCCTGAAGTGGGCTTTTTGTATGACATGGGTTTTATTCTTTTTTAAGGGAACTCACACAGATATCTATCACAAGATTAAGGAGCGCAACTAAATATTCCCCTAATGTATACATTTTCCCTTCCCTATTTCCTATATACCTTAACCATTTTGAAGTTGTGATATTACAACAGTTGCAGTATTTTTCAAATGAGAAACCATGTATTCCTTTCCTAGGTGCCTGCTTGTAGCTGAAGAAAATAGGAAACAGTAGATTCTACCCACAGAGTTAGAAAAATCAGAACTTAGATTAATGAAAAACAAACAAACCAACCCCACCAAAACAAAACCCCAAAGCATTTCATTCCAGATGATGCCTTCAGGAATTCAGACCCTACTGATGCAGAACCAACCACACAAGAGCTGTAGCTGATGAGCTACAACAGTCACTCTAAGATCTATCCACATCTTGGCAAGGAAACATTTCTGGTTTATAGTTCATTTTTTTTCCCCGCTTCCCTCCTCCTAAGAGAAAGGCTCACAATTATGCAACACTGTCCATATTAAAAAAAAAAAAAAAAAAAAAAAAAAAAAAAAAAAAAAAAAACACCAACTTGCAGACAAAGAAACATTCTAGCAATCTATGGAGGTTTAGGAAGGATCCTATTTCATAACTCCTTATTCATTTACTCCTGCCGAGTGCTTCACAGGACACGAGTTTTCTCTGATTATCTCTTCCGTGATTTATCACACAGGTACCATCCATACCTGGGTAAAAACGAACAAACAATCCCTCTCGCGCATCCCCACACATGAGCTACTGAAAACTGCAGCAACATGAACGCAAACAGTGGATCAAGAACCCAAAGTTTATGTGAATTTTCACTTTTATACCATGCACATGGTTTCCCTTTAACATTTATTCATCTCCCTCAGACATCATCCAGTGACCCTTTGGTCTAGTTTTCAGTGACCTCCAGGCAATATTTGTATTTTTGCCACATTTTTTTCCCCTATCCTACATCTGGACAAATACTAGGAGAAGGACAAGACCAGTTCACTGTCAAACTTTCCCAAACATTACCAAAACCTCTCTTTGATCTGCTCATACCTGATCTTCCCATGTCTCCACCAGCACCGTTTAAGTAGCTTAAGCAAGTTATCAGAGCTTTTTGCCTCTAACACCCACATCTTCTGTGTTACATGAAAATAAGCAACTCCTTTAGCTTTATTTTAAGATATCTATTTTATAAGTGCACTGCTTTCATGCAGAGGAGTGATTGTAGCCTACTTGAAAAGGACTGGGAGTGAAGCAAGCACACAGTGGGATGAAGGCAATATGAATTATATTTAACATGTTTAGAACACATGCTGCTTTATACCAGTAAAGCCTTTGCTTATTTTTTTTCAAATGAGTGTATTTTTGTGTTATTAGTTTTCAAACAGTTTGCATACTGCTGGGGACACAACTCAATCACATAGGTAAGATTAAAAAAAAGTATTTAGTCTCTCCCTTAGCAACAAAGAGGACTGAATCAGAGAGGTCCCTCACACTGCTGAAGACGAGGACTAGCCTGAAGGAAACGATTTGTTTGATAGATACTCCAGCATCATCGATACAAACCCACGACAGACCACCTGTGCCACAGGCTGAAAGCGAAACAGGCAGCAGCATTCATTTCTGCTATTGAGCTGAGACCATATACATAGGATTTAAGGGCCGGGAAACGTGCAAGAGATGTTGTTCAGCAGCACAGGCCATTTACTTGGCAGAGAAGTACACTGATTTCTGTTCTGAGGATTATCCTATAAAAATTCGAATTAAAACACTGGGTAATGTATAAATGACAAAGCTTCATTCTTGTGTGTGAAGCAAGAAAACAAACAAAAAATACAAGCTATTGCTACACACAAGTTTTTTTTTGAGAGTAAGTCTGCAAGAAGAGCATAAAGATCTGAATCGACTCGGTGGGAGAGGGGAGCGAGCGAGAGCAAGGGACAGACGGGAGGAGCTGGGAAGGCAGCTGCTGCTGGGAGCCAGTGAGGCGTAAGGGTCTTTGGGCCAGATGAAGCGATAAACCGCAGATACGGGAAATCCACTGCTTGGTCAGAAGAATGCCAAGCACTAATGTAATAGAGCTGTTATAATTATGTCTGGGAAGAACTTGCCTTCAGAGACGGGTATAAAGTAGTACTCAGGAATAGCATGCAGGAATTAAGCTCAAATGCTGACAAGTTGGGAAGAAAAATGTGGAAACACCTATTTCTTTTTCCCTTTTTGTACAGCATAGCTCCTCAAATACATTTAGAGGGTTATTATCACGATTTTACAGAACAGTTCAAGACAGAATAAAGAAACCATCAATATCTAGGAGGATTCTAAATAAAAGATACAAGCTATACCGGCTTTAGATGACACGGAAATATTTAATAAACACTGTACTCCATTCAAATCCCAGTCCCTTGTGTGCACACTTGTTTCTTTGCCTTAAGAGGACTGCCACCTACTGAATTACCCTTACCTTTATACGTTATTAGGAAAGAGGTTAACATTACCTTCAAATAATGAGAATGTTGATAACAGCTTATACTTTTTCTCATTTATATGTAAAGACACAAAACCGGTGTCTAAATTTTTAAATTTTAGAATGTTAAACATCAGTTTTCTTTGCTGCAGAAGTTGGTTTGGTATTAAACTGGAAATGTTGTGATCAGGGCGTGTTAGAGTTTGGCACAGAGAACACCAACAAATTAATAATCTTATATCTGAAAGAAGCTGGATACCCAAAATCTCACCAGTTACACTGAAAAATTCAGGTAGCAGCGCATGAAAACCAGAGTGTTCAACCCGAGTAAGCCCTTTCCTCTGTGCCGCTGAGGCAATAAAAACAACGAGGAAACAAGTCCAGAGAACGTTGTCTGCAATAAACTGCCGTTACTCAACGGTGCTCACAGAACAGTGTTTACAGCCACTTGAGATCCTTCATCTCTCATTTTGAAATAGAACAAAATAGATGAGTCAGATCTGAAGCACAGCTAAGAAATCAATGATGACTGCTTTTATTCATCCTAAAATATGGCACTGAGTGAGGTAAGGCAACTGCCTTGTAGTCAGTTAGTACTTACAGCTTTTACTAGAACAATATACTTTTAATTACTCCCTATATTCTGCAATCCTGTGATAGTTTTGCCACAGGTTTTACCGAGAAATGGTCCGTAGGTCTAAATAAAATTTCTGATCAGCTTCTGAGAGGCAGGTTATCATAGGATTACACACATGCCTTGTCCCAGCCCTAAAACAGACAATATGAGTAAGTATCTGTGCTCATCCTCTGATTACCAGAGCCTTCCTGCAGTTCTCCTCCACGAAGAGAGCTTGTGTTGTTGATCAGTTCCTTTCGGGTTTTAGTGCTTTGAACAGACAATCTTATGTAGAACATTTCATAGTGATTGATCATCGCCTCTAAGGAAGGAGTGTGAGCAAAACACGTAACAGATTCATAGATCTGCTTTAATCTACAATATAAAAAAAATGTATTTCCATATATACTAACTAGAAAAGTATTCAAAAACGTTTACATAATATTATTCGAGTCCAAAATAAACTACACTGCTTAGAAAGTGCAGCCTCTGAAATAACAAAGTATAGTAAAATGCTTCCTTCCTGTCTCTCCTCTCTCTCCTACTGCCCTAACACATCCTTTCTTAAATTTTTCTATTCAGGCAGAAATAACAGTGGACTGAAATGCAGCTGAACACAAATTAAACATTACAGATTATTTTCCCCTTAAATTCTGTACCCAAAGAATGCCATCTAGTGACCATCTACTGAACACAGGAATTGGTATCGATAATGCACCTCACTCCAGCTGTTGATAACACCTTACACACTAACGATGATGTGCATGTTCATGTTACTACTCTAATTTTTTTTGTATGTGTGGATGAGAAAGAGAAAGGATATGTTCTTAACCAGAGTATTTTTATTCAAGGACACTTGACGTCCCTCAGCAAATTTGTCACTTCCTCCGTGCTTCAACTACTCCATCCAGAAGGTGGCTTCTGTCTTACGGAACATTTTTAGGATAATGGTCTCTCTATGCATCTACAAACAGCTCAATATCGAGGCACTTACAGTTTCCCAACATTTTCTAGACAGGAAAGATCCCATTTTCTCTTGCTAACCAGCTTCTCTCTCTCTCTCTCCTTTTTTTTTTTCCTACTTAAGAAGAAATATTGAGATTACTTCATATCAGTTAAAAAACAATTAAAAAATACAGCACTTCCTTTATGTAAGCTATTTGGTGCTGTGACAATACCTCTAACAGCACATTTTATTATCAAAGACAGATGATATCATGCCTTGCCTGCACTGAAACTTGCAACACAGTTAAACACAAACCATATTTAACAAAGATCCTAAAGACAAGACTTTTCACCAAGCCCTCACACCATGTAGTAAATATTACAAAATGTTTCGCTCTCCCAGAACAAGACTTAGTCTCACATACTAAGCCAAAAGAAATATATTAGCATCCCAGTTACTTAGTGTCTGATAAGGGTATATTTTGTGACATTTTACTGAAGAATGAAATATTTCAGCGGTTTGACAATTCCCTTGCTAATCTTTACTTTTCTCTCTTAGAAGATTGAGAGTTCGTCCTGCTGCATGGCTAATGCTCAGAATATTATCATGAAGTGTAATATAGAAAATTATGCAGCATGCTGATAAATAAGAAGTTTAGGAAAACAGAATAGCTTCATCTGAATAATGTTACTAGATAATTCCTATTTCAAAAATATTCCTATTTTTCACCATTGCTTTTCTGATTTGGATAATAGATTTGGCTTTGGATTAACAGGCTAATTCTTATAATACTCTTTCTCAGATTAATTTGGCCTTTACTTGAAAGTAAGTAATCTTTGGATGGCAGGTGGAGCAGTTCGGGCTGGGATAGAGTTAATTTTCTTCACAGTAGCTACTCCGGGGCTCTGTTTCAGATTTGTGCTGGAAACAGCGCTGATAACGCAGAGAAGTTCGTTACCGCTGAGCAGGGCTTGTGCAGAGCCCAGGCCGTTCCTGCTCCTCACCCCACCCGCTGGGGGGCACAAGGGGTGGGGAGGGGGCCCATCGGGACAGCTGACCCCACCGACCGGGCGATATTCCACACCACAAGACAGCGTGGAAAGTGGGGGGAAGAAGAAGAAAGGGGGAGCATTCGGAGTGATGGCATTTGTCCTCCCAAGTAGCCATTTCACGGGACGGAGCCCTGCTGTCCTGGAGATGGCCGCACGCCCGCCTGCCCGTGGGGAGTGGTGAATGAATTCCTTGGTTTGCTTTGCTTGTGTGCGCGGTCTTTGCTTTACCTATTAAACCAACTTTATCTCACTTTTACCCTTCCGACTCTCTCCCCATCCCTCCGGGGGAGAGTGAGCGAGCAGCTGTGTGGTGCTTAGTTGCCGGCTGGCGTTAAACCCCAACAGCAAGTAACAGGAACAACAGCTGCCATTACCTTCAGGAGCACTCAGAACACAGGCTGGGCTAGTCTGATGCTAATCATAAACTCTGTAAGCAATAAACACAGAATCAAGTCATACTCGGTTGATCACAGGAAAACCCCACGTCACTCGGGATGTCTCATTAGAAAACCTGAGTAAGGCCATGTTTTATATGTAGTTGGAAAGCAAAGACAAACTCTTTAAAAGCCCTCACAGTCTTGATGAAATTGCCTATTAGGAAATGTAAGACGACCCTTTTACACCATATCAGGTGGAAAACTGCAAGCTATACCAATTTCTAATTAATAATTACCATTAAAAGCTCTGCATTAACATTAGGTAGATCCACCAGAACATGTACACACAAAACAGTAATACCAGACAGAGTTAAGGACCAGTGCTCTTACCATCCTTTTTCATTACTAGGTAGCGGATTAAGATAAACCCCTCACAAAAAATATGACTATCTACAGAGGGATTTACCTTCCTCCGCATAGATACATTATAAACCACCCAAAAAAAAAAAAAATAAAATGTGCCAAACACTTCTGTATCCATTCATTTTGCTAATATCTCTCCATTCATAGGAATCCACAATACTGTGGTTTTACTGCTTTGTAAGCTACTCAGTAGAGCAAACCGAACGCAAACAGCTGCAGTACTCGCTGGGTAACAGTTGTAAGGGTTAATACGAGAGGCCTCAGAGGAAGAAACACCTCCTTGTGCCTACCTTTTTGGAATAAGGCAGCGCACTGGTGACCTTAGCTGAAGCCTAAAGGGACAAGGCGCACAGATGAGACGTACATACACAACGTTCAGAAGTTAAATTGGAGAATAAAATTCAAGCTTTGATTGTATCTTTTTAAAATTCTGCTACTGTAGGTAAGAGTAATTGATTATCCGTAAGGAAAAGATGCAATCAGCAAGTTAAGAATGTAGGAAGGCTTTTGAATATTGATATTCCAGACAGATACCAGAACAGTCAGATTTACCAAGAAGGAAGTTCCTAAACAGATGCTTGAGATTTTAGTATACTAATGATGTTAGCTGCTTTGTGTAATACAAGATTTGAACTTCAAGAAGCTTTGATTTAAATGGTCATCAAATATATATATATAGTAACAAAGAAAAAATGTTCTTGTTTCTGAGATGTTGAAAAAACATGAAGGAAGTACATTAATGAGGACGACATCATATATTATGTACGTTTGCAGGATGGTCTGTATTTTTTTCTTTTTTGTACTCTAGAATAGCTTACCAAGAAAATTAGGGGGAAAACCTTCAAAAATTTCTCCAAATTCAGTCTTGACCAATAACAAGCAGGAGAAAAATCAATACAAATCAGCGCTGCCTTCATATGCACATTTGACAATGTAAGAAAAATGATTATTGCAAAGTCACTGGTAAAACCTGCCATAGGGCCACAAAAATAAGTGGTTAAAATATATATGGCATGCAGACATTTCATAGGTTGGGAAATCACTTTATACTGTGCAGGTTTTAGAAAAAAAAAAATCCTAAAATGTATCTTTGTAAGCTAAAGCCTTTCCTAAAAAAACCCAAACCAACCAAACAAAAAACCCCAACAAAAATCTTTAGCAATAGTATACTTTTAAAATTAAAGCTTTACAAATATCTTTTATTAGCCATGATAGAATTTTTAAGTGTCTTAATGCTTAATGTCATGTCATATTTGAAACAAAATCCTATTTAGCTCTGGAAAATATGGTTCCCAGGAAATCACTGGTCTCTTACATTTATGAATAGCATTAAAGTTAATTCATAACTACGCAGACATGTTTGTGAAAACATCAAAGCTACTGTGTCATGTTTCAGGGGGTGAGGTGAACTGGGTTTCTTATTTTCATGCGCCTTTAAGTGCAATATTTGCAACCTTTACCTTAAAGCTTGACTGTCAGTGAATACTTTGGCAAAATGATTTTAATCTAAAGGCATAACGTTAGAATGGATTAAAACAATTTTAATTAGAATGACAGGGATTTATGGTAATTTAAATTCACACCTGCAGTACAGACTACTTTTGATGATACCCATAAATATTTTATGACTCAAATACTCTTTGTTATCCTGGTCTGTGCCACCCAAAATGAGCCCAAATGTCGGTTAATGATAGGGCTGCTATCACATGCTGTGGATGTGGACGTGCCAGACTGTGATTTAAGTAATATTCGGACAATATCCATTTCAAGCTTTTTTTTTTCCTTTTTTTTTTTTTAAATTAAAAACAATTAGTTGTTTATTATGGCTAGTATGCTTTCTGTCCTTTGAAAACGCAGTTGAAAGTCAAACCATAAATCTGCCACTTAGTGACAGCTTGCATCAGCCAGAGCCTGCACCATAAAAGGTTTTCCAGGGCTAATCTAAAAGTTCTGGGTTAAAGAACAAAACCAAACCTGTCCTCCCAAATGCTTCCCAGAACGAGATTCCAGCAATCAGGGATAAATGATATTTTAAGCTTATTCATTTCAGTATCCAAGTAATCTGTTTGAGCTATCTGAAACATGAGGATTAAGGGAAAATCCTTGTCAGGGTGAATCTTATTAGAAAGCCCAGATTCTCTTCTCTGCGTACAACAGCCTACCTGTGATACTGCTAGCAACTCTTTTCTTTCTACTCTCCCATCATCTTGGCCAAAGAATGGATGGTAGTAGCCTGTTGCACATAGGAGTCTGAGACACTGACTCATCAGCGAGTTTTAAACTGGAATTCAAATAGTCTGCCTTATGTATGGGCAATACATTTCACTGAATTAACTCAAAGCAAATAGGGGTAGCACAAAAAAAAAAAAAAAAAAAGGTTAAAAAA
>KL285927.1:0-11837 GCA_000699545.1 Podiceps cristatus
CGGAGGGTGCACTCGATCCCCTCGTCCTGATCATCGATAAAGATATGAAACAGAACTGGCCCCAACACTGAGCCCCGGGGAACTCCACTTGGGACTGGCCCCCAACTGGATTTGACTCTCTTCACCACAACTCTTTGGGCCCGGCCACACAGCCATTTTTTTACCCAGCAAAGAGCACGCCCATCCAAGCCATGAGCAGTCAGTTTTTCCAAGAGGGTGCTGTGGGGAGCGGTGTCAAAGGCTTTTCTAAAGTCCAGGTAAACAACAGCCACAGCCTTTCCCTCATCCACTAAGTGGGTCATCTTGTTACAGAAGGAGATCAGGTTAGTCAAGTAGGACCTGCATTTCATAAACTCATGCTGACTGGGCCTGATGACCTGGTTGTCGTGTACGTGCTGCATGATGGTGCTCTGGATGATCTGCTCCATAGTCTGACTTTGGTTCTGGGGAAGATTGACAGGCCTGGGAAATTGTTCCCCAGATCCTCCTTCCAGCCCTTCTTTTAGAAGGGTGTCACATTTGCTAACCTCTAGTCAACTGTGACCTTCTCGGTTAGCCAGGACTGCTGATATGTGATGGAAAGTGGCTTGGTGAGCACTTCCATCAGCTCCCTCAGTACCCTTGGGTGGATCCCATCCAGCTCTATAGACTTGCATGTGTCTAAGCAGTGTAGCAGGTCACTGTTTCTCCTTGGATTATGGGGGCTTCATTCTGCTCCCCATCACTGCTTTTCAGCTCAGGGACCTGGGTACCCTGAGAACAAACTGGTCTTACTATTAAAAACTGAGGCAAAGAAGACATTAAGTACCTAAACCTTTTTCTTATCCTTTGTCACTGTGTTTCCCATAAAGGATGGAGATTCACCTTAGCCCTCCTTTTGTTGCTAATGTATTTATAGAAACATTTTTATCGTCTTTTATGGCAGTAGCCAGATTAACTTCTAGTTGGGCTTTGGCCTTTCTAGTTTTCTCCCTGCATAACCTCATGACATCCTTATAGTTCTCCTGAGTTGCTGTCTCCTTCCTTTAAAGGTCATAAACTCTCTTTTTCTTCCTGAGTTCTGGCCAAAGCTCTGTGTTCAGCCAGGCTGGTCTCCTTCCCCACCAGCTTCTATGAGTTAAGAGGGGTTTGTTGGTTGGTTGGTTAAGGTTTTTAAGTCCATGACTAATAATACAGAAAGTGAACAGAAAATATCTTGTATATTGGTATCCCACTGGCCATGCTGTTCTATAACAAAGAGGGTAATTCGTGTCTTCGTTTTTGTTTTGTTTTGTTTTGGCTTTTTTTTTTTGCCTGTTGCCTAAAGTCAGGCGCTGTGTGAAATTAAATGCCCCAGATAATGGCTACATCAAGTGTTCAGGTGATGGAAATAACTATGGTGCTACATGCGAGTTCTCCTGCATTGGTGGCTACGAACTGCAAGGAAGCCCAGCTCGAGTATGCCAGTATAATTTGGGGTGGTCAGGAGTGGAGCCAACCTGTGCACGTAAGTGAGTATTTCACCACTTTACTGGAAGGGCTGCCAGAGCAATGGTTCTCGTGGCAGTGAGAATTTGGGAATGGGGTGTGGGATGGAATCCAGCTGCTGCAAACTTTAATGCCCTAGAGGTAAGAAACCTACCATCCTTGTCACCTCTATCAATTTGCGCTTACAGCTGAGGGCTTTGCCACATTTGGCTGCTTTTTCCTAGGACAATGATGATACCTTAAAACTGATAGTGTGTGTTAGCCCAAAGCTCTATACAGAACTTCACGTTCTGGAGTCAAGCCATCTTGCAAGCCAGAATAGTTTAAGATAAAATTTTTGGCTTCAATGTGGCCAGTATTTCACCCATATCTTCTTTATTATTCCCTGTTCCTGTGCTACTATCTAACAGTTTGCACTTTTAGAAATAGATCTGTTTTCAGTATGCTCTATAACTTTTGTTTTAAATTTAATTCTAGCCATGAATATTAATGTGAATGTGAGGACTGCAGCTGCACTGCTGGATCAATTTTATGAGAAGCGGAGACTGCTAATTATTTCAACTCCTACTGCAGCCAACTTCTTCTACAGGATGCAGCTGGGAATGCTGCAGGTAAAACACAGTTGGGGAGGGGTGCAACTATTTTTTTTTTTTCTTTAAAGACCCAAGAGGACCCACTGTTTGATATAAATCCACAAACTTTTGCTGTTATATTGCAGCCACGGGAGGATCTGGCTGAAGCAGTAGTGGTTCTGGGTTTGAGTTTAAACATCTCCCCAGACTCTAATTCAGCTCCATTCTAGATTGTGCTGCCTCTGACTGACCAGTCGCTGAATCCCAGGCAGTTCTGGCCCTCTTCCATCCTCTCCAAATTAATTTAATATTAACTTGTGGTCAATAATCATTCCCTAACTCTGCTCATAAAGAAGTTGGAAAAAACCCCAAACCACTTCAGTGGTTGCAGTTCATGCAAACGAGGCTTAAAAGACTTTGCAGCTACAATGCAAGGAAGTGTGAACGGCTTCAGAAATAACCAGTGCACTAGTAAACAAAGGACCAGAGACACAGCATGGAAATCATCCACTATGCTGGAGATACCACTGGGGCATTCTGTTAAAAAAAAAAAAAAAAAAAAAAAAAAAACCAAAACTGCAGTAATTGTCCTTATGTATTGTAAATGGGATGCTCTTTTGGAGTACTTGCCAGACTTCAGGATGTGTCTCAGAAATGGATCCGGGTCCTCAGGGAAAGGAGCCAGTCCTGTTTTTCTTTCATAGCAACAAGTGCTTCTATCTTGTTTCTTTTCTCAAAACTGTAACAAAATTCAGTATGAGTAGTCATTGGGAAACACATGATAATGTTTTTGACTGCTGGCTGAAATTAGTGTTGCATTCCAAAAAAAAAAAAAAAATGTTCTCCCAGTAGATGAACTTGGCAAGAACTTCATTTTATTGGTCAAAATGAAATAGTTTTAAATGCTAAATTTAATGGCTACAGTACTTTCCCCAGTGCCTGACAGTGGTCAAACAAGTTGGCATGAAAGTAAGCTTTCTGCAGTTGACTGCCATTTCACAGACCTTGCTTTGATTGCCAAATTAGATTAGTGGCACAATGCTTAATACGCTGGTGTCTTTTCATGTCATTACAAAGACAAGTTTATATTTCTCCTAGGTGGTCCCTGTCTGTTGTTTTTCTTACAGTAGTTAAGAATCTGTCATTTAACATCCCCTGGAGTCATGAGGCTGTAGCTCTTTGCATTGAGAATTAGAGACTTTTCAAAGTATGCTCTCATTTCAGTTGAAACCATCTCACTAACATAAGAAGGTTGGACTCCTTCTGAACACTCGCTGCATGCTCAAAACAACCCCCTGTTCTGTCACTGGTAAATAACACAGCTCTTTCCTCTTTCAACCCTTCTAGCCGGCCCAGTGTGGTTTAGACCTTCGACACGTTACTGTAGTTGAATTGGTTGGCATCTTCCCAGCACAGATAGGAAGAATAGGTGTAAAGCTGCTGCCCCCATCACTTGCCCTGCAACTCAGGTAAAGTAAGCTCTCATTCCTGTTGTTTGCACCTTAGCATATATGACATACTCCTTTTCATTCCCTGCATCTTACTCTCCAAATATACATATTCTACTCTGACATACAGAGCTAGAGGCTGGAAGGTAGATTTTGTTGAATAAGTTTTAGGATTAATTTGCTCTCCATCTGCACAACAGCTACTGCAAATTCATGGACATATGGTATTTATGAAATTAAGACCATAGACCTCAGCTTGTTTGACATTTAAATGGGCTTTGGCCCATTTAAATGTCAAACAAGCTGAAGTCTATGCCACTCTTGAGTGCCATGTCTTCCTTGACCCTTTGCTCAAACTGAGTGAATTTCTGAATTCCCATGAAGTCCCTGTGTATCCCTTTCATCACATTGCAGGTCTATATTTTTTGGGTGCTGCCACTGAAAACACTCAGGTATGTCTGTATTTGTGCTGGAGTTGGTCTGTTGGAGTCAAGAGAGGCGGCAGTGACTTTGCAAGGACAGCCTCGGAGCAGCTGCCAGCGCAGCCCCAAAGGGCAGCGACAGCTCCTCGTCCCTGCAGTGCTGCTGGTGGCTGCGGCCAGCCCAGAAGGGGAAGCACTGGTTGCTCTTGAAGTCCCACGTGTAGAAATGATATGGGCAGTATTTCAAACGAGAAATTGTCTCAGCCTCCCCAGCCTGACCACAATATTCAGCGGTTTTACTAAGGTGCCTAAACTGTTTTGACTTGGTTTCAGACTGGCAGGGGGTTGGCTTTCACTAGAAAGGGAAGAGTTCAAGTGCCAGCATTTGCTCAGAAAAGGAGAACTACAACAGCCAAAAGTGAAGGTTGGTTAGCAGGGAAAGGAGTACTGACTTAGGAAAAAAGTCCAGGAGCATTTTAGGCAACATCTTCTGTGATATGACCAAGGAAGTGGAGCAAGTTTTAAATTGGGACAATAAAAAATGCTGACAAGTCAGAGACTTTTTTTTTTCTCTGCAAAAAATAAACACATTTGTTCTCTACAAAAGGAAAAAGAAAACACAAAGAGCTCCTCTTTTATTCAAAAAAAAAAAAAAAGTAACAGTACTTTTACTGAAGTTGAAATGGTTTTCTTCTATGGTGGCTCTGTAGAAGATAATAAGCTCTGGTACCACCTCATTCCCTGCCTGTCTGCAACCTTTAATGGAGCTACATTTTGGAAATTGGTATGGTATAACCAACCCCCGTTTTGTTTTGGTTTTCTTCCCCTCTTGTTACTGCAGTTTGTGAACTGTAGCATTCCAGTTCTGGAAGGCACTTGAATCAAAATGAAGCACACCCTTAAGCATCTTGAATAAAGATGCTGTCCTCCAGAATGGGCACTCGGTAAATAATGAGCACAAGTGCCCTAGTTAAAACTTTGGAAACCTCAGAAGGTTAGGATTTGTAGAAGGTAAGCATTTTTCTTAGGTGAGATGAGGCGCAAGAGGATTGTAGTTTCCTAGCACCATAGCTTAGCTTCAAACTTTATTTTATCTTGAATTTAAGTGCCAACTCCCTAATTGCAACAAGGCAACACCTAGAGCACTCAAATTTATTAGAAGGCTGAGGAAGGTCAATTTTGATGCTTCATGCCTTGCTGAAATCCCCTACAGACCCTCATCTTCATGGCAGCTTTCCTGTCCTGACATGATTCTGAGTTTATTTTTCTGACACCAATGATGGCAAGTGACAGCATGTCTAAGGATCCTCTAGTTAATTAACTCCTTCAAGCAAAAGAGAGAAGAGCAACAAGGATATACTTTTGTTACCGTCACACCTCTAGAGGCGCTCAAATGACCGTTTTTACCACTTGGAAGGAAAGGACGCCGCTGGGATTAGCACTGGCTTTTGTTCTCCTAAATTGGAGTTACCGGCAGGTAGATGGTTATGATTAAGAACTGATGAAAACTGACTCCATTAACTTTGTCCTGCTTTTTTCTCAGTGTGGTTTGATAGCATGTGGCAGCCAAGAAACTCTAGCTCCAGCACAATGGTTTTCTTCAGGCAATGTATATAGTACTTGTTTTGCCATATTTTTTTTATCTTTTGTGACAGGTAATACTACCTTTTGTGATAGGTAATGGCATGTGCTATACTGACAACCAGAGATCTGAGAAGAAAACGGAGCTGTGCCCTGTTACCTTGACCCTTCCCTAATGCAGGGGGAGGGCCTGCAGCACACTCAGACACGCGCTCTCTGACTCCTTGTTCTTACAGCTGAAACAAAGCAGATGCTGTGTATCCCCCTCTGACCGTCCCCGCCTTCCTCAGCTTAGACCCCAGAGGCTGGTTCTGCCATTTATTAGTTTGAAGCACCCGGCAGTAGGTGACGGGCTTTAACAAAACGAGTCCTCTATTTTGCAGGCTGCTGCTGAGGATCCCCCATTACAATTTCAACATCGTGGTGATGGACAAGCACGGAATGGACAAGGAACGCTATCCTTTCCCAGCAACACCAGCCGAGCTCTTTGCACTTATTGACAATTTTCCTTTGAGAAAAGAAGAGATGAAACTGCAAGCAGAAATTGGCCAGTCATGTCCCTAATTCAGGATTGCAGGGCTTGCAGTTGTCAGTGAATTTTTTTTTTAATCCACGTAATTCTCCCCTTGGTGCTACACAAAGCATGGCTTTTTTAATCACTGATGTACAGATTTGTTGTGTGTGATGTTAAGTTTGTCTGGCTGTGGAGCTACTCTGCATAGAAGTATGCATGATGCTTTTTTGTATTTTCAGCCATCTTTAGAGAAACATGTATGTAGGATTACTACCCAATGGAATTTCTTGTACAGACAGTGAAGAACCAAGGCACGTCTCTGGGAGTTTATTTTGGATTTTTCATTCAGTGTAAAATTGGGATTTCTCTCTTACTGTTTATAAGGCTTTTTATTAATAAAATATTGTTTTGCAAACAGAGAGTTGTCTAAAACTCCTCTTAGAGATAAGAGTCGATTACTTAATTTAAAAGTTGGATCAAAATACCTCTCTGTAAATCTTATAACACAGATATTAGCCTCACGTTTAGTGTGCAGAAATCCAGTGATGTCTTTCAGTTTCACTAATAATACAGTTGGACACAGACACAAACCATAAGCTGAAGGCAACACAAGTACCTGTTTTCAGTAGCAGTGAGGAGAAAATAGCTGATAACAGGAGTATGGAAGTAATTGCCAGAAAGAATATGACAAAGGAACAGTGAGCAGTGTGGAAGATGGGCAGTAATTACTAAAGGCCACATACTGCAGTGCTTGATAGAAAAATATGCTTTTACCTGGTATACTTCTGCTTCTGGCTCTTCATGTCCAACAGACTTGGAGTAACAGATTTATTTCCCCTCTTCATCTTGGAGACCAGGCTGTAGATTTGATGGCAGGCAAACATTACCCCTAGAGAAACTTCATCAAGGATATATCATTTCCAGATCTGTGAAAATATTTGTTCGCAAGTCCTCACTTCTGTGCAAATTAACAAGAGTTCCCTACTTAGTAAGAAGTGTTAAGAGGCAATCAAAAAAGGAAAGAGTTTTCTATTGTTTTATCATAGCTCACAGTCTTACCGATCCACTGCAAAAATGATACACTGTGCATGAAGAATACAAGCATCCAAGGAGTGACAATTATGAGTTACAGCTTTGGACGCCTGTTCATTTAAAGGATGTGATGCATGATTTGACATGCCTGAAAAGCAGCACTCCCGTGCCTGTGCCACTCAGAGCACGGCTCTGTTTTTTCAGCCAAATGCTTGTTTGTCTTTGACTGAGGTAGAATGTAGTTTTACACTCTGGCGTCAGCAGAGGAACAAGTTTATCAGCATCTTTAAAGCAATCTTTACCAGAATTTGATGTCTCACACCCTCTGAAATTAGAAAGTCTCTTTAAAACAGGTTGCTCCTGCAAGTGAATTAATGAGGGAATGAATGCGAAGAGAGGGTAGTCAGCCCTGACCCAAGCTAGCAAAAACTAATTTGTGGACTGAAGTACGACAGGACCAAGGATGGGGTGGATGGTGGTAAGCTGTGTCTTCTGAGCAGGATGGTCTGCTTCTGAGAGTGTTAGGAGACTGTTTCTGAACACCCAAGAGTAGGTATGAAAGCAGGGCCTGGCCCCGGTGAGGGCTTGCTGCAGTGCTGATGCCAAGTGCAAAGAAGATCTGGATACACCTTGAACTCTGCAAGTGGTGGTGCCAGGTTTGCAAGGATGAGCAACCAGAGGACAAGGAAGCCCTGACTGACATTTCGAGAGCTGCTATTACGAATAAAATACAAGGACAGGATTGGTGACAAAAGGGGGGAAGGAAAAAAAAAAAAAAAAAAATCACAAAAATAGCATTTCTGTCCAGACCTGACCAAACCAAAAAGAAAGTCAGTCAGTCCTGGACCCTCTATAGAAAGCAGGAAGGATAAGAGCCAGTGTGCTGATGGACACAGCTGTACCCCAGGCTGCATTTCCTCTGCTGCCTAACACCAGCAGTGAAGAAAACTAGGTGCAGCCCAGCCCACCAGATCTCTTCATGCCTTAGGTGTCGCCCGCAGAACAGAGCGAGCCTAGGACACATCCATACACATGGTGCTGTGGCCACAGTTCTCTGGCTCAGGTGCTGCAGCATGCACACGCTTACAGCACGAATGCACAGGCAGACAGGTTATTTTCCCCTCACTTCCCTTGTTCAAAAAGCACATCAACTGATTTCCAATGATTTAAAATAATAGTAATAATAAAATCTCTAATGAGCCAGATTTTTCTACTGTATTGCTGCAATTCCAATCTGCTGCCGCTCCATTTTGATTTAGGTACAGAATGAGTGCATCCAGCCATCTTTCGTAACTGGGTGAACAGGAGTGGGGCTTTACAATTGCTGCAATCAGGAAAGCGACTGCAATCACCGGGCTGTTAAAGGAAATTGAATTAAGTGGAGGAGAGTGCATGAGTGATTGGATTACTAGTTATAGTTCTACACAGAACAGCTATTCAAGTCTTGTGATTAAGAAAAGCTGTTCTTGATTAGTAATATACGGTTTCTGGCATTTTCTGCTGTACATTTTTGTGGGGAAGAACAGAACGGTGAAAAACATCATGTGCCATCTCTATTTTGGAGTCAAAACAGCCTGCATGTATGGCATGCAGGAACGTGGCAGACTGGCCTTTTGGGCAAGGAGTATTTGAACAAGGGACTTAATATTTCTGGCTTTAGCCCAGCGTTTATATATTCAAATAAACTCCAAATATTCAAATATATTCCAGTAATTCAGCCTGTAGGCTTTTGGTCCCCCCAAAATAACACTGTGTAAACAAGGTGCCATATCTACACGAGTGCACTTTTTTATTTTTAACATTTAACAGGAAATTCAGCTCCCTCAAAATCATAGAGGTTGTTGTACTATCAACATGGCTGCTCTTGGCATAGCTGCTGATCCTACCACTGCTGTCAAAGTGCAAATCCTGTTTAAAGCACGAATTTTAGTAGGGAGGATTATAGGCTATTTCCAAGAAGCAAGACCTGCCGTGAGTCTTGTCCTTTCCACTCCCACCTCCAGGCTATTAATTACAAGAGAAGTGACAGACCACAGTGACAGATACAGCCGCAGGCTAGAGGTTCCTACATCAATCTGGAGATACGTTTCAATTTTGAATATGAACCAAAATACTTCAGTCATTTTGTACCAGAAAGGAATTCATGTTTCTTTCATGTAACATCTTTTGCAAACGAAACTACTGGGATAAATTGTGGGAGGCTGCAATTTCTCATGAGCACAAAACAACTTTGTAAATGTCCTGATTTTCCCCAGATCCTACACAAGAATCCACCTAATTTGATGAGAACAACCCCTGCCGTCACATACCTCCTCTATGCCTGCAGAGGAGAGGCAAAATTGAAAGCTGCTCACCCCCTGTTCTTGAAGTTCAAACCATCCCCTCTGGGACAGAAAGCATTGTGTTTTGACAAGAACACCAGTGACCCTTACAACTCTGCACTAAACGACAACACGCAGCTTCGTTGCAGCTCAGTATTTACCCAAGAGCATGAGTCAGACTGCATCACATAATTAATGAAAATGCAGAGGCTAAAAAGTAACCTGAAGTACATTTACATACTCTTACGATCACAACCCACTTTTTAAATTGAGGTGGTGAAATAATGGAGCGTAGGCAGCGCAATCTCAGCGCTAGATCACTTCCAGACACTCACCTCAGCCTCTTGGTGCTGTACATCCACAGAGACAAGGGAGCGAGTGCTTCACACCATCAGGAGATGGCACAGCTCCTCTCGGCTGTGTAGCTGCTGCCCATTTCTCTCTCCCCATCCATGGCTGGAGGATGTTTTTATGGCAGCTCGGTGACGGGAAGAGTGGGAAAGCACTTGCAGACACTGGAAGGCAGAGAGCAGCAAGGCTGCCTGGGCTAAAGGAGCTGGTGAGGACATCAGCAGTTGTGGGTACCACGTGCATTCCTTTGGCCTCTTTCAAGCGGTGATCCAGCTGCCGCATGCTCTGTAAAATGCAAGGGAAACACAGGGGAAAGACTGTGTCCATGCAGAATGTGCTAGTCCGTACCTCCATTGCCAGCCATGCACCCAGAAAATAACCAAGACCTGGATTTCATTAATTAGGTTGGCTCATACTTCAAATTTACAATGAGAACTTGGCATCTATCACCTCAAAGAGAAGGGGAGAAGAAACTGCAGTTCAATTGTACAGAAGTCAGAGGTGACTTCCAGACCCTCGAGCAAATCCTTAAGCACAGTCCCAAGCAAAGGCACAAGGAGCAGATATGGAAATGGCAGGAGGGATCTTCCCCACCTGCAGCTGCCTTCCAGTTTGTGGGTGTTTGGTGTCTCACCCCCACAAAGGCCAGAACCAGCATGGGAGCGGTGTGAGGGCAAAAGAGACAGCTGCCTGGGCCCAAATCACACCGAGACCAGCGAACCCCGCTGAGGTGATCTCCCCGAACCTGGGCACAGGAACCCAAGGCAGCGAGCCAGGCATTCAGGCGCAGCGAGCAGAGGCAAGCACGGGCCTGGAGCCCAGGAGCGTTATCTGCCTCCTAGCTTCTCGGGCAGTCGGGAAGGGACAGCGAGGCGCAGAAACCCGGGAACTGGAGAACCAAAAGAAGATGCAAGAAAGCCCTCAGCTCTGAGAGGTAAGTTGAAGTGAACATGATTCAGCTGAAAGTATAAATTGAGTGACTGAGTGCTTTTCTGATTTTTCTTTAAAAAAACCCAAACAACCGTGACCAGCAATTACAGAAAAGCTGCACTTTGAACATACCTGGCTTTTCAGGTGGGCAGGATCTTGAACTAGGGAAGAGGCAGGAGATTCAGAGATGGAGTGGAGGACCTGCTGGACAGGCAGGGTTAAAGCACATGTAAAATAATTCTCTAGCAAGGAGGAGGAGAACACTGCATTTCCCTTATTCTTAAAATTGCATGTTGAAAAGAAAACAGATTTAATGCTTAGGAAATAAAAACTAGCTTTAAAAAAACACTTAAAGGGTAGAAATTAAGACAAACAAAAAAAGCAAAGAGCGCGACACTGTCAATGGAGCCCCACCTCTGAAGACACACCAGGCCTCCTGTATTATTCATCACATAAGTGAATTAATGTCTTTACTGCTGTGGTGGTTTTGGCTGGGATAGAATTACTTTTCTTCACAGTAACTAGCATGGAGGTGTGTTTTGGATTTGTGCTGGAAACAGTGTTGGTAACACAGGGACGTTTTCGTTGCTGCTGGGCAGGGCAGCCGGGACAGCTGACCCCCACTGACCCAAGGGATGTTCCACACCATCTGGCATCATGCTCAGCTTATACAACTGGGGGAAAAAGGAGGAAATGGGGGACATTTGGAGTGATGGTATTTGCCCAAGTCACCGTTAGGCATGATGGAGCCCTGCTGTCCTGGAGATGGCTGAACCCCTGCCTGCCCGTGGGAAGGAGTGAATGAATTCCTTGGTTTGCTTTGCTTGTGTGTGTGGTTTTTGCTTTACCTGTTAAACTGTCTTTATCGCAAGTCTTTTCACTTTTACGATTCTCTCCCCCATCACACTGGCGGGGAGTGAGCGAGTGGCTGCTTGGTGCTTAGTTGCCAACTGGGGTTAAACCACAACAACCTCAATGAGATAATATGGGATATTCCTGGGAGACAGGCTTATAGTTCACTGTAAGGCATTTTAGGAGAGACAAGGACACAGCAACATTTCAGTATTTTAATTTAAAAGATAGAACAGTAATCTTGACAACAGCTGCAAATAAATTACCAGCCACCTTCGTCCACAAAACTGAATGTACAGTGCACAGTACAAAAGTGTTCTGGGCAGGAAACTTCGTTTTGTCTAAAT
>KL285929.1:0-19818 GCA_000699545.1 Podiceps cristatus
GGGGGGTACCCCGACCCAGGTCCTGGACCTTGCACTTGGTCCTGCACCTGCACCATATCCTCCGAACTTCCAACAGATAGCGGCGTAGGGCCTTCCCGGCATGATGGTTATATCCTGAATAATATTTAACAGCCCTTAATGGACTCATCCTACTTCAAGTCATCTGATTTTTAAACTTTTTTTTCTACTTCATTCATATTTTTTTGGCCTGCTTGACATCCTGCCCCAACCAGTGCTCTTATTTAATTATACACTGCACGAACAAGTACTTACCTTCTTTTGTCTTCAACCTGCTGCCTGCTAATGCCACTGCCCGATCGCTCACTCCTGCGTGCTGGGAAGGGAACAGCCGTTTGCTTTCCCCCTTCTTCGATCTGTGATTTTCTAGGTACCTCATCAGTTGTCTGTTCTCCAAGCTAAAAGCTACTAGTCCATTTAGCATCTCCTTTTCTGAAGCTGTTTTGTACTTCTGCTTATTTTATGCCCTGCTTCTGCATAAATACAGGATACGTGTCTGTTTGTGTTACACCTTCTCTCGTGCTGAGTGTAGCACATCAATTATGCATGGTAAAAACCTGGAGCTATCTGACGCGTGTTTTCTCCTATAAGGGACAGGCATTATTCCGTGGGATATGAGTAGAAGGAAGGGGAGAAAATTAACAGAAAGGATTTTGAAAAATCATATCAAATATCCAAGCAGCAGGGTCTGTTAGAAGTGAGAACATCCTTCCTCACGAGCTGGTAGGAGTGTGGTCACAGTCTTTAACCCAAGTTTGTCAGATCTCTGCGGCGCGTGCTGTGCAGGTTGATGCCAAGCAAGCAGGGAGGTGAGTTGATTTCTTCTTCTCTCTTAGGACCTACCTTTTTTTTTTTTTTTTTCTCTGTAGTTTCTACCTCTTGCCTTCCTAAAAACCCATCTGGACAGGACAAGAGAAAATCATTTTTGGAAAACCAATGAGAAATTGCATAAGGGAGAGGAAACCCTCATAATTCGGTAGTAGACATGCATCATGAGGGGAAACCGGGACATGATATCTTTAACTGCAGGCCCCCAAAGGGAATATATTTGTTAAACATTATAATTACCCTTCAGTGCTGAACTCTATAGCAATTGAATCCACGGTGATGCACATTATCATTTCTGAAATGATGCTTTCATTTAGATAAGGCATGCAATTATACATCTTGATTAGGTCACTGTTCCCAGGAGCTTTGGGTTATTTATGATGAGTTGCCCCGTCTTGTAAATTATGTGGTGAGGATGAGGATAGAGACATATTCCCTCCCTCTCCTCCCTTACCCCTTCCTCCTCCTCCACAGACCCTTTTGCTCTTCTCGTTCCTCCGTCATTGCACACCTTTGCGCAGGCAAGATCAAAAATCCAGTAATCAGAGAGAGAAAAATGTCAGGTATATAGTGGAAGGATTGCCATGAGAAGTCAGGCCTGGGAGGTCTGCTCATCCCTTGGCTTCTTTGCAGGACCTGCTGGCTTTCATAGTGGTATTAAGGCTGGGATTCCCATCCCCGTATTTTAGACCTCTAAAAACTGTCATCTTTTGCACAGCAGTAACCTCAGCTTTCTCTCTGATCAATGACACTTCCTGAGGGTGATGTACAATACCTCATCTTAAACAGTGACCTGACGACATGGTTTCCAGCTAGGCCCATAAGATATTGGTTCTCCAAAGCTCTAATAACTACGTTGGCAACAGACCTCACGTAGGACTCCCGTTCCCTCCTCACTCCTCCTGGGGGACAGTTTCATTCAACTACTCTTGAAATACTCCCAGTTTCCATAAGACAATTGGAAGTGAGGTCTGCTCCTGTTGCTTAACTGGGTACCATGTGAAGTGTTGATCAAGCCAAGAAGAGTGGATGTGAAAGCTCCTGGGGAAGAGAAGTGATGGGAAAAGGACCAAAGTGACAGGAGTAAGATGATATTCTGGACTGCTTTTGGAGCAAGTTTGAAGCGTACCTCCATGCTGGAAACTGAAGTTGTCTTTTGCTTTGGTAGGCAGTTCTAGTAATCCAAGTGTAGGAAAAGAGGACTGAGGAAGCATAATCAGGATGCAGAAAATCTGCTTCTATTATATCATTCTGTAGAATAAGTATCTTAGAATCATAGAATCAGTTATGTTGGAAAAGACCTTGAAGATTATTGAGTCTAACCTTTAAGCCAGCACTGCCAAGCCCACCACTAAACAATCCCCAAGCCCCATGTCTACCTGTCTTTTAAATCCCCCCAGGGATGGTGACACCACCACTGTCCTGGGCAGCCTGTGCCAGGGCCTGACAACCCTTTCGGGGAAGAAATGTTTCCTCATATCCAACCGAAACCTCCCCTGATGCAACTTGAGGCCATTTCCTTTTGTCCTATCATTTCTAACATGGGAGAAGAGACCAGCCCCCACCTCCCTACACTGCTTTCAAGTAGTTGTACAGTGATAAGGTCTCCCCTCAGCTTCCTTTTTTCTAACATGGGAGAAGAGACCAGCCCCCACCTCCCTACACTGCTTTCAAGTAGTTGTACAGTGATAAGGTCTCCCCTCAGCTTCCTTTTCTCCAAGCTAAACAACCGCAGTTCCCTCAGCCGCTCTCACAGCACTTGTGCTCCAGCCCCTTCCTCAACTTCACTGCCCGGCTCTGGACATGCTCCAGCCCCTCAATGTCTTTCTTAGTCTGAGGGGCCCAAAACTGAGCCCAGCACTTAAGGTGCAGCCTCACCAGTGCCCAGTACAGGTGGATGATCCCTTCCCCAGTCCTGTTGGCTACACTATTGCTGACACAGGCCAGGATGCTGATGGTCTTCTTGGCCACCTGGGCACACTGCTGGCTCATGTTCAGCTGTATGTTGACCAACATCTCCAGGTCCTTTCCCCCTGGGCATCTTCCCAGCAGTTCCTCCCCAAGCCTGGAACATTGCCTGGGGTTGGTGTGACCCAAGTCCAGGACCCGGCACTTGGCCTTATTGAAGCTCATACAATTGGCCTTGGCCCATCGATCCAGCCTGTCCAGATCCCTCTGTAGCGCCTTTCTACCCTCAAGCACATCAACACTCCCACCCAACTTGGTGTAATCTGCAAACCGACTAAGGGTGGACTTGGTCCCCTTGCCGAAATCAGCGATAAAGGTATTAAAGATATTAAACAGAACTCTTATCCAAGAGATTTTAATTTTAATCATTGCCAATACCCAAACAAAGGCAATTCAGAGTGTCTTGATCAAGTAGGCATAGGAATGAGAAGTGTGACAAATTCACCAGACTCAGAAAATACCGAGCAGGACCTGTGCAGTCCTGAGAGGCAAGATGCTGCCAAGGATAATCCTACATGGTAGGGGGAGAGATGGGGTTGTGTTAGTGATAGGATTTTAAACAGCTCTCAGTTGTCTTAACTATTTCCATCTGCTGCCTTCAAAAGATGCCTTGGGGCCATAGTGGAAGTCTTATGAAAGACCTGTCCCAGATGACTCAAAGGGTCTTTCCTAACTCTGTCTGCTCTGCATCTACAGTTCCTCAAAGAATACAGAACATCATAAGCAGATTAATGTAACATTGACTTTCCTCTCTTGCAGATCTCTGACCCTTTCTCTTCCTCTGTGCATCCCAGCAGCTTGTAATCCCGTGTTTGGGGCATCAAAAAGGTGCAAATGGGCAACCCACTCTACCACTTCAATGCGTAGAAGCAAAAGCGGGGAGAGGAGAGGTGCTAATACATCAAATGGGACAGTGTTTCCCATCTGCAAATATTTATATACAATAATTATCCCTTTTTGAGATTAAAAGAGCTATCCACATGTGAAAAACAAACTGTCTTATCTCTCTTTTTAAATAATATGTTTAGAAAGTTTGACTGAGCATGAAAGTTCATCTTTCAATATTGCTACTTGTAATCCAATAAGAAATATTTACTGTGTTATAATTGATATCATTAAGCTTAGGTGACGTTATTAATATTACTAATTAAACTGCTATAAACCTAGTTTATAGTTACATAAACACATCATCTCCTGAATTGCCTGCCTACACATTTTGGCATCGGGGGGTGGATAAAAGCAAATTCAAATGCAAATGATATGAACGTACTTTAATCAGAGGATCAGAGAAATCAGACACAGAGAAGGCTTATTAGGTCTGTTCCGTTCTCCAGAGGCGGGGGCGAGATTGTCTCCCCATAGAGACTCCCAGGAGCTTTGGCCAGTCTAACTCTAAATGCCTCAAGCAATGGGACTTCTCCTGTGTCCCAGGAGAGACCTCCTCACAGACTAACAGAAATGTGTCTCGATATTCAGCCTATATTTTTTTCTTGCTAAGGCAGAACTTATCTGCTGCAAAATAATCTCGAGAAAGGTCTTAAGATCATATCCAAGGGCAAAGGAGGAGAGAAACGCATTTGTAAGGCATCTCTAAAGCTGTCTGTTAATGCAGCAGGCCTGGAAAATCATCTCCCTCCTCTTGGTTTAGCTTTCTGGCAGGATTGGGCCAGTCCCGGCACAGCTGGCAATGACTAGCCGTAAGCAGCAGCAGAGCACTGGAGGAAGTTTAGTGCAGCTAGGCATCCAAAAGTTCAAATGTTTGACCTAGTTTCTCTACAGCTGGAAAATCCATCTTCTGTCTAGAATTTCCCTGACTTCGGCTACTTCAGAAATATCATGAGGACAGCATTTTCCCTGATCTGTCGGTATTCGGGTCCCATCTGGAGCCAGAAAGTGCAGAATCACATGAAGTGTTTAAAATAAGCATGTCCCGAGGAGCCAGCTCCTGCTTGCTCCCAGTTTTGTGCTCTCTTTTCCGATTTCGATCACCTGCTTCTCACTGGGTCGAGTGGGTGAGGGACCATCCGGGGCTGAGCCCAGAAGCAGAGCAGCCCTTTCATGATGGTGTGTTTCCAAAATGTCATCGTGCCGTTATGGCCGAAACTGCTTTAAAGTACTTCAGGACCATTCGATGGCCTGTCTGTGGCTCATCTGCAGAGCTGCACTTGCCGCCGAAAACTCCTAAACCTCCTGAACAGGCTTTTCTCAGTCCAAATTGAAGCAAAAAGAGTTTCCTACAACTACTGAGAAATAAGTCCCCAAAGCAAGTTCACAGTTTCCGTGATATCTATATTACAAAGATTGCTTTCTCGGTTGCAGCCAAGGTAAATGAATATGGGAGATTTGTTCAGAGAGACCTTTAGGTCTCAGTTCACAGTTGTGACTCAGCCAGCAAAGCCAGCTTTACTCCTGACATTCAGCAGCACTTTAGAGTTCCCAGCCTTGATTTTCTTTCCCTTGGCTATGCTCCCTCGGGGGCTGCACAATGAAGTCATCCGAGCTTTTCTAATGGATATGGTTAAAGCCTTGCACAAAGATTGAGATCTCAATATAATCAAAGTTTTTTGTCCGGCTCCAGCTACTCTCCTGTAGCTTTTACTGGCCACTGAATCATCCCTGTGTGACAGGTAGATCCCCCACACTTCAAACTGGGCTGAGTGAGTGTCAGAGAGCCAGGACTGCATGGATACACCATGCCCATTGAGGTCATCTGCAAGGGACGTGGCAGTAGAGCAACAGCAAAAGGTTTGGAAGCCATGGAGCATTTCTGGGGTACAGTGCCACCCCGAATTCATCAACCCCATTTGGCCCGTCTGAGCTTCCCAGAGACATCTTGAAGTAATCCTAAAACTATCAGGAAAGGAATAGAGTTTGTTTCATCAAATGAAAAATATCACCATCTTGGTCAGCGAAAATGTTTGTGCTAATGGGATGCAGCTGCAGAGCTGTGACATGGCAGATCTCCACACAACACTCACATAATGCACACACTCCACACACAGACACACGCACCCGCATGTGGAAAGTGCCATACCAAAACTTCTGCTCAAATCTACTTTTCAAAAATGTCAGTCCCCACCTGGGAGCATCCTTTCAAATTTCTTCTAAGAGTAGCTCCAAACTCCTTTCTTTTCTTATCATTGTCCCAATGATGACCACGTGTGTCTGGTGACTGCAGGATGGGAAAAATTCAGAGGGAAGGTTTACGTAGCATCCCCCAAAGCTTAAGAAGGTGTGGGCTGGGAGAGAAAAGACCCTGAAGCTTATCTAGGAGCTCTGTGACCTTGGAAGGAGAATGGACCTTGAAACATATTCTCAGGAAAATCATAAGCCTGGCTCAACTTAGACTTAAACTGTTTTCCACTTGCAGGAGTTAGATTGTGAGACCCACATCCCTGACGCAGTCAGACGTGAAGTGGTTGGTGTTGTACAAAAAGGGTTGTATTTGTACGACAAAAGTTGTCTCAAGGTATTAGAAGGTGTGCACAAGCTCATAACATGTATCAGGCACAAAGAAGTCTTGCACGGTGTAAGGTTTCTCTGTGTCTCTGGGGCTTCGGAAGAACTCAGATGCTTTTTGGTAGAGCCTTATTACTAGAAACCAGTCATGGCCCATTAGGTGCCAAATAAGGAATATCTCTTAAGGTGCAGGGTGAATGAACTCGCAATCTCTGCCTTTATTAAACCCGAGGTGCAGTGTGTCGCATCCAATGTTTAAATGGGTTTTATTTTCTCTTTCTCAGGCTTTTGTGTCTCACTTGGGTGAGGAGTATTGGACAAACACACACACACAAAGAAAAATTACCAGTTCCTGTAAGAGCTCTGTTTTTTCAGTGACTTGGGGACTGATGAGTATAAAACCCACCATGTTTCACAGCATCTGATGACATGAGTGCAAGACCTATCTGTGCCTGTCTCAGAGCTGGTCTCAGTTTCTTGGTGAAAGGAGGGATTGCATATGGCCATGCCACAGAGAGAGTGAGAGATCCCCTGACCTCCAAGCTCCTGAGAGCTTCCCGTGTCTAATCAGGGGACGCGTGAAAAACCCGGTCCGTAGGAGTGCCTCCTGACTCACATTTCCAGCACGGGAGGAGCAGCGGGGTTATGTTTTCATTATTGCCTGTGGCTCTGATGCTCTCAGCTCTTTGGAGGTTAAGTCAAGGTCTTGGCTTTGAGATTTTGTTATTGTAACCTTTCATGGGCAAATACTTCATATGAAATCTAGCATGCAGCTTGTGTCCAAGAAAATGCCATTTTTGCCCGAGCTGCAAGTGAACCAGAGCTCTGGCCACGGGGGCGAGGCTTTGGCTAACAAGCAGCGGTGAGTGTGTTATGTTTTGGCAGCCAGCTTGCTTATCAGATTGATATAGGAGGCTATAAGCAATTGCGTCTGGATTTGAATGGGTTACCCAGCCTGCTCGGCTGCTTGGGATTCACGCCAAGGGAAAGCAGAGGAGTTGTGAGGAGAATACCCAATTTCCCCCTGTGAGGACTGATTTTAGTTTAATGCAGCCTCCTCGCCCTTAAATCCAATTAAAGGCCTATATTATGTCAGTGGAAATTTATGCCAATCCTAATATAGTCTAATAAGCCTTAAAATAGCACTTTGCTAGTGAAAAGCCCTGTGGTTTAATTTGATTCTGAGCCTAATAACAGGCTTAATATGAGGGAATTGGCCCCTTTTTATTTTCTAACAGGGCTCCACATGCTTGCTCCATTTTTAGGAATGGAAAGGTTTTCTCCAAAGCATGGAGAGGAGACAGCTCACCTCAGCAGGTTGTCTCTTTGCCAGTTGCTTCGTTTGTTGGCCATGGGAAGTCCCTCTAAAGACATCCCAGGTTGGGTTCTGTAATGCAAAGCAGCAAACACCAGCCTTCAAAGTGTCTGATTGCTCTTTCAGGTTTTCTGTGCTTGACGTTCCTTAGTCGCTGTAAACAACAGCATCACGTTGACTATCACTCAGTCCCAGCGCAGGATATCACCTTCTCCTACGGTCACAGATAAAAGCCATCCTTTTTTTCAGATACCTTCTGCTGACAGTTTCAGAGACGCAGCCTTTCCTGTCTATCTACACACCTAAAACTTGATTTCCCTGCTCTCCTCTGTCTTGATTACTCCACTTCCCCTTCATGGTGAAAGCTGCAGCCTCGTGTTGCTCACGCATGGCTGCCCCATGGCTGTCGCCTCTCTGTCCATGGCTTTAGCTTTTTCCTTTTTCTGTCCCCAACCCCTTTCAGGGTTTCCATTGCTGAACCTCACTGTGTTCTCCCTCTGTTCCAGTGCTGTGATCTCAGTGAGCAGCCCATGGTGCCCTCTCCCATTGCTCCTTGGAAGACCTTCATGCTTTTCCATAAATTTAGGATATTTCCAAAATCATGTCCCAGACAACTGCATTATTGTCCCACAAATTGTTGTCTCAACCTCCTCTACTGGGATAACTATATAATCCCTACATCTTTTAGGCTTGCTAGACCACAGTCTCCGGCTCCTCCAGCATTAACACTCTGTAGAATCACAGAATATCTCAAGTTGAAAGGGACCATAAGGATCATGGAGTCCAAATCCCTTCTCCTTGCAGGACTACCTGAAACTAAACCATATCACAGAATCACAGAATCACTAAGTTTGGAAAGGGCCTGTAAGATCATCAAGTCCAACCATCAACCAACACCACCCTTCCCATTAAACCATGTCCCACAATGCCTCATCCACATGTTGTTTAAGCAACTAAGGAATGACTATGACTAAGAGCATCTTCCAGACGCTCCTTGAACACTGACAGGTATGGTGAGACTTCCAAAGACCACAATGCTTAGGCAATGGCCAGCCTGGAGATGCTTTGGAGAGGCTTATTTGGGCAAGGATCTGACCTTCTCCAAGACATGGGGTGTGCAGACAGCACGTGGCCACGTGGGAAGGCTGTGCCAGTGAGCAGGGCTTGTGCTGGGCAACAGCCAGGGTCTTCAGGACCAGATGAGTAGGGGTATCCCCTCAAAGCCCAGGAGAAGAGCCCAGGGTCAGCCTGTAGTCACAGGAACATTTTTCCAAGATGCTAAATGCTTGGACGTGCTTCTTGCTGCTAAACTATTCGCTCAACCCATCTGCTATGAGGTAGCGTCCTGATTGGAAGGGGGGCTGTCAGCTTCAGCCGCATACACAGCTCTCCTCACTTGCTGTCCTGAACTGCTGCTCAGCTTTATTGCACACTGTTAAACAGCTGCTGCTCTGCAGTCCAGAGATGACTGAATTTCGGTGGTGGGTGGAGTGATTTTGATACAGCACTTACTAAAATGCGTTGAGATAAAAGCCTCAGCAGAAACATAAAAGGCCCTTTGTACTTGCAAGTTGTTACCGTTATTTTTTGATTAAGACAATAGTAAACAGAGGTCCTCAAAGCTGCCTTCAGGGGGGGAAAGAAAACAAAAAACAAAAAAAAAAAAAAGGACTGATTCAACTTTAAAATCAGAGAGTGCACATTTTTTTTGGAGTACCTAATAGATTTAGGGGCCTGAGTCCTTTTGAGTCACACAGTCTGACACCCCAGCTGGCACAGCTCCTCTCTCTTGCCTGAGCTGAAGGCAAAAAACCCTCCCCACCAGGTCCAATTCATCCTTGGGTTACTCTCCTGGCATCAAACGGATTTACGCTGGCAGGAAATTTGGCCCAGAGCCCTGACGAGCAACACCGCAGCTCTACAGTCCCAGGCGGCAGTTTGTGTCTCCAGGACTTCTTATTTGTGCTGCTTTTTTGTAAGACAGGGGGCAAAGACGACTTCATGCTGCCACTTCTTTATCCCCTTCGCTTCCCACCCCAGCCCAGTCCCTCGTCTACCTAGGGGCAGGCTGATCGGTTAAGGGAGCTTTGTTAATGCCATAATCCTCACGTGTGTTCAGCCTCACAAAGCTGCCACTTTCTTGCCCCGGTCGCGCTCGCAGATCCGTAATGTCCCGTGTCCAATCGATTGCTGTGCTTGCTCCGGCTGCCGGCTTTGAGCAGTTTCTCCATCAAGGGCCAGATTGCTCTGGCAAGCTCATCCATCCTTCGGGGACGGGGGCAGAAGGCGAGGGGGTGGGGGATGGATGCCTGAGATTGGGGATTTGGGATTGGGGGGGAGGAGGGGATGGCAGGCAGCAAGGAAAGAAGAGGCTGCGGTAGCGCAAGAGTGGTTGTGAGCTGGTGAAGTGCACGCGGTTGGCATCTTCTTCACCCCAAAGCCAAATGCTTTTCCCTGTTGACAGTAACGCCAAGCGAGGTCTCAAGGAGCACACAGTATTCAATTGCACTGCTGTTCATGGCCATTGAATGCTCAACTGGCCCTTTCTTACTCATCCATCCCCCCGAATTCATCCTGACACCCCAAACTCTTGTGCATCCTCAGCGGCCAAGTACAAGGAAAAATGAAATTAATCTGCCAAAGGCAGTACTTCCCCCCTCCCTGCCCCCAGGTTTGCAGTTTCACTTCTCACACTACTCCTTCTCATAGTTCAGGACAGCAGGTTTCCAAATTTTTTCGGGCTTAAAATTGTCTTTAGATCCAGGGGAAGTGGAAATTCTTAGATCCAAGGGACAGGATCTGCATTAAGATGGGTCATATTTATTTCTAAACCTGGAAGCACCTCAATGCTAGATACAAAATTGCAGCTTTTTATGCATAGTGAAGCTGTTCAGGGTTCTTTTTGAGGTTTTTATGGCTCCTTCTGTGCTCTGCACATTTAAACCCAGGGTGATTCAGTCATCTGGTTTCATAGAGGACAAGAATACCAGTCCCAATAAATTACTTTACAAACTTCCTGAAAGGTTTCTGAAGTTTCTTAAATGGCTCTGGCTTAGAGAGGGAAGATAGAGGTATGGGAGAAGCAAGGGAGAAATGGCTTTATTTCCAAAGAGACACACCGAGAGCCTCACGTGTTAAGAAAGCGCACTCTCATCCTCACGTTGTTACCGCTTTGTGTAGCACCACAACTCATCTATATACGTATGTGTGTGTGCGTTTTCCCTGTACTGCTGTGCTCCAGGTATGAGCTTTAGGGTACCCTTCCCTGGGGAAAGGTGATACGTACCTGGGCATGATCCGGGGTCTTTCCCTTCCACTTTACCTCGCCTTTCCCCAGTTCTGATGCTGGGTATCTCCTCCATCTCTCATTTACCCGTCTTCCCCCAAGGCTCGTGAATGCAGCCCAGCAGCAAAAGCCCACAGCAGCATGAGCAGCATGTTCACACTATTAAACAGAGCATTGCCTGGTATAGCCAAATCTGTAGCTGATGTAAATGAGAAAAAAACCACATTAAAGTCAATGCATTGATTTATACCAGAAAAGGGTCATGGTCTTCCTGTTTGGGGAAGACTAGTTTCAGGAGGAAACATCTCATTTGCTGCCTGTGGATAGCCATGCTTTCCAGAAATGAGTGTTCGAATCGAATCCACGATGGTTAGTTGCACTCTGAGTGTTGTCTTGACTAATGTATGGCAGCATCAACTTCCCCTCAACATACATCTCTTCCTACAGCACTCATTGCATCCCACAGTGCTCATTTAAAGCCAGTCCTTCCCTTAGAGGGTTTTGAAATGGAAAACATTTTCCCTCTGTTGTTTACTCTTCTGCAAAGCCAGGGCAACCCTTCCTAGCTGGAGTGAAGCTTGTCAGGAAGGCTTCCCAGGCAGAGCCCGGGGCTGATGGACACCTGAGGGGTTGCTCTTTGGCCTCTGGAGATTGCCTGTAAAACCAAATACTGCTTCATCACATCTTCCTCCTGTGCTATTTTATAACATCCACTGACTGGCAAGGCAGATTCGGGGCTAAGGCTGAGACTTGGTAGGGATCTGAACACCTTAAGCAGCCTGGAAATGCTGCACAGACCACCTGCTTTTGTGCCTTTTGGCCATTTTGGGGCTGTGAATGTTTAATCATAATCTAAATATTGAAATACTCATGCATTTAGGAGGGTCTTTGGATCTAATTAGAATTTGGATTTAATGAGGTGAATAACAAGTTTCTAACTTCAGATGTATGGCGTGTCCTGTAACCTCCAACAAGATTTTAAGTGTGGTGTTCTATCTGATAAAAATGGATTTTCCCATAGACTTTGTATTGAACTCACCTGTGGCATTTATAAACCAAGGGGAATTAGGTACTTAGCAAATAGCATTTACTAGTAGAATGGCCTCACAGGTAGAAGATGATTTTTTTTTTTTTTCAGGAAAAGATTCCTTTGTCATGATGAGAGAATAAAAGCTGTTTTTTTTTTTTCTTAGTGACTTAGACACAATTTTCTGGTTGATAGGAGGGAAGCTATATGAAGCGATGGTTGTCTCAATAAACCTTTCATGGAACTATAAAGCAGCACTGAAAGCCAGTGGCTATCAGGGGTCATCTGCTGTGAAACCTCTCAGGTTCAGAAATCATGAATCAGCCATCAAAAATCTGCCGATTTAAACAATATTATAAAGTTGGACTTCTGTTGATTGTTTTATGGTTTCTCTGTGTTTATGCCTGATTTGTAGCCTCTCTCCTTTATCTCAGTTTCTCCCTGTGTTCTGAAACCTCCGAGACAGTGTTTTCTGTGTTTGGCAGCAGATATAGAATGGGTGGCTGTTTCAAGACTGTCCCTCCTCATTTTGAAGTATGTGAGGTCATATTTCTCTTCTCCCCAGTAATGAGTGATAGAACGAGAGGCAACGGCCTCAAGCTGCGCCAGGGGAGGTTTAGGTTAGATATTAGGAAAAACTTCTTCACCGAAAGGGTGGTCAGGCATTGGCACAGGCTGCCCAGGGAAGGGGTTGAGTCTCCATCCCTGAAGGTGTTTAAAGAACGGATCGATGCGGTGCTTGAGGGCGTGGTATAGATGGACTTGGCAGTGATGGGTTAACGGTTGGACTCGATGATCTTAAGGGCCTTTTCCAACCTTGACAATTCTATGATTCTGTGATTTTCAGGCTTTCCCTCACCCGCCCGAGGACTCAGAACTTCCTTTTACACAAATAAGTGTACGTTGGGATTCCAAGTTAATCACTTGAATCCAGAAGCTGGAGATTTCTGAATAAACTCTAAACTACTCTGAAAATCTCCCTGAAATCAGGAGAGCGGACAGGCCACGCCACGCAGTGCCTCCGACAAAGCCAAACTTCGCTCCGGGTCAATCTTCACTCTAGCGATGGTTTAGTTACCATAGAGACAACCAGGTCTCTACTTCATCCACCAGCACTTCTGCTATTCACCAATGACCCCTCGGGATTAAAGTTTGAGGGTTTTGGATCATTCGTTTTATTTTTATCAGTGGTGTAGCACACCGTCTAATCCTAGTTATACCTCTCAGGAGGGAAAAAAAAAAAAAAAAGACAAAAAAGCCAAACTCCTTCCCCCACGTTTGTTGTGTAGGCCAATTATCCGACATGGTGACAAGTAGAAAAATGAATTAACCATAGCTTTGTAATGTCAGCGTTATTTATCTTGTATAAGCTTTGCCCAGCTCAGCTGTGGATCAGCAAAGGAGTGCTTTTATATGTCCCCTTTCTCTTTGATGCTGGATTTTTTTTTCTTTCCTTCCTTCGTTCTCTTGATATCTCCTTTGCTCTGCCACACCATCATTACAAAATCTTTTTCTTCTGCTCTAAACCAGGAGGGTTTCCCAGATCGGATGAGGGGCTGGCGAGGAGATGCCCTGCAGAAGGTGAGGGAGGGGGTCTCCCAGCTCTCATCTTCCCCATCCGTGCCCTCCACCCCTGTGATAATGAAACCACTGTGTTGTGTTTATTTTCTCTGATCCTTAGCTCACACAAAAAATAGGTGCTGAGACTTGGAAGCAGCCCCTGTTACTTTCTCCCCCCGCTTCCTTTTCCCAAGCACAGTTTGCTGAGTCTATACCCTCTTTCACCTGCTGCGGTAGAGATTTTCCAAAGCAAAAATGGCACTTGCTGGCAGGAGGCAGGAAAGCAGGGGACATTAAACTAGGATCCAGTCTGAAAGCAATGCGCTGGCAAGAAGCCCACAAACACTTCAGATTTGAAGCACCAAGTCACAGAGCAAAGAGGCAAAAAATGCATCCTTGTAAAGCAGTAGTGAAGCTGCACCTGCTCAAAACTACTGTAGCCAGTAGGCTGTGACACTTCAAAGCTGCCAGGGAATCAGATACTGGAATAAGATACCCCTCACAGGGCGTAAAACTAGCCAAATCTTGCGCTGAGGCAGCTGGAACGCTGACTGATGTGGGGAGCAAGCCTGAAGGGTAATATGTGTATAGCCAATGACAGATGATGGGAAAAGAAATAAATTATCCTGCAGTGTGTCTGTCCCTGTACGAGTGTTGCTGGCTTCCCTGGCTGGATTTTGAGACCATCTTCACCGCGTGAATGTTGCCTTTCAACGGCTGCAGCCTACAGAGCTACGAGGTCCTACAAACACATAAATAAATAAACCAGGCTTTTGGTTCCAGAGGTGATAGTTGGGTTTGAAGGTCCAGCTGGGCTAGTTTTCTCTGTTGTAAAAATAGTTATTTTACTTCTCTGGAGGTATCTCGGTCATGTAGGTTGGCCCAGTTCAGCCGGCACGTTGGGAGTTCTCCTGGAGAAGTGGAGAGCTGTACCGGTGTGGCATGCAGACTGTCAACCAGTAGTAAATCTGTTTCAAGCTCTTTTGTTGTTCATACGATTGCCAAATAACTTCTCTGAATTATTTACAGTCGATCGCTCTTATATGAAAATCTCACAGAAAGTATATCGTGTTCAAAATTCAGAAGATACGGATTCTCACATGCTAAACATCCGTTAGTAACTGGATAAAGGCAACTCTCAGGATCAAGTTTCTACAGGGCAAGCTTTTTGCAGACATGCAGGTGAAGTTTGCTTTGTGCGAGTCATCTCTAAAGCATCCTTAAAATAAGCGAAAATAAATTCTTATTAATCAGATCTGGTAGTTGATGCCAGATATAAGATGGGCATGACTGAAGGCAAAGCCAAAACACTATCAATGTTGTTAAATAATTTTGAAGAGGAGGGAAAAAAAATCATCTTTTTTTGGTGATTCTTAGCTCCATACTTCTAGGGTTAATTTTGGAGAGAACAGATATTTGAATGGTGAGAAGAATAGCTCTGTCCTCCCCGCCTTGACACGCTCTTAGTGCACTCTTGCCATGAGACTGCTGAGTGGGCATTTCAGTGGGTTTTTGTTTTAGATGTGATGTTATTATTGATATGTTAGGTAAAACGTCGCAGCATCACTTTCAAAGGTGGCTGGCACAGGGCTGCCGCTATGTAATTAGTGATACTGGGATACTGGGGGGGCTACGTAGACGACCTCTCTAAGTCTCCTTACAATGTGACCCGTTCAACAGCACCATTGAGCAACTGCCTACAAACAGTTCCTCACTTCAGAAGGAACAAGAGACTGTAGAGCTGGATCCCATGAAGGTGGAATTATTCACCTTCACTTAGCTGCTGGAAATGCTTTTGAAATAACCAGTTAAGTCAATGCACCGATTAGTCTGTGGTTACAACCTCCAGAAGGTAATTCAGACCTGAATGGCTCTGTGAAGGTGCCTGTCTTTTTTTTGTTGACAAGTTGGGAAGCCTAGGATGACTTAATTCCCAATTCAGCACCGCAGTGGGTATCTGAAGCTCAGTGGGGTGAAAGCAAGCCACTAACAACTCTTTTTTTTCCCCAAAATGAAAAAAGTTGTTTCATTTTTCTTTGTTAGGATCGCTTCTATTTAAAGGGATGGTTAAATCTCAGAAAGAGAAAGAAGTGGAATGTAGAAAAGTGTAGAAAACTTCATAAGTTACACAGTTTTTCAGTGTCTCCTATCAGAATAAGCTTGTGTTCGAAGCAAAGCTCTGTGCTGGTTTTGATATTAACTATGATGGATTCAAACCAGAGCCCCAAAATCTCTTGTCCTCCAGTTTTGAGGAGCTTTCAACCATGAACTAGAGTATTTGTCGAGCCACTGCAGCGATGATGTCCTGCACCAAAATCCATCATCCAAACTGCTACCAATCTGCTGGTGTCTGTGATATGAACCTCCAAGATTTAATCCCTACTATTATTATTTTATTTTGAGTAGCCAGACGTTGAGATGGCTTCAGGCATATTCACATTTGAAGGTGTGATTGTTGCTGTGCAAAGTTATGTAGCTACAGCGAAGAGGGACAGCAGCAGAGACCTCTGCCTGGAGCGGTGGCTAATGTACGCGTGCCGGGACTCCACAGGGTCTGTGTCCTGGAGGTCCAGGCAGGTTGACCCATTGCTTTGACCTGCTCCAGGTTGGTGAAGGTTGCATCTTTGCTGTCTTTTGCAGACACCTCTGGCCTCACTCTGTTCATGCTCCAGGCCAACTGGACGTCGGTCTGCTACAAATGGGAAACCGTGGAGAGGTGGTGGTTTCATTCTCGTCACTCTTCGCACGTGAACATGGCTGTTCGTGCTGCTATGAACCCAAAGCATGGATGGTGGTGGCAGAGACCAAGTGCTCTGCAGGGGCTGGGAAGAGATTTCACTCATCTCTTTGAGGAGGCTGGTGTGAAATTCTCAATTGTCAGGCCTCCGTGTGTGTTTATATGCCCATGTGTTAATTCATCTGGGACGACAAGCTTAACCGAACGTGCATTAACCCTTTGACCATCTATCATAGATAACATCCCGGTAGGATACACCTGTGCTACTGCTGGCCATAACCCTGTGTGTTATCGATTTGGCTGTGTTGGCAGAGAGATGGCAGTGAAAAGAGGCAGAAAAAGAACCAGCAGGGAAAGAAACGAGTGGTGATTCGGGCCAGTAACGTTTGGTATTGCCCAGGCTCTTTGCCAGTGGGGATTCACCCAGGGCTGATCTTATGCAGGACCTCTGCATTCAGCAGCTCAATAGATTCAGCCAGCAGAGCATTCAAAATCTCAACATCACCCAATGGACACGTTTTAATCCATCTCACTTCGACATCTTCCCAGTCTCCTACCTTTTCATCCTCCTCGGTGCTGGCAAAAGCGGGTGTGCAGGCTGCCATGCGGGCAGCTATTTCATGTCCAGGGGAATAAAAGGGATCTCTGAATACTAGATGCTCCCTGGCGCTCGTAGCCTTGACTCCCCACTGTTTTGAGCCGGACGGTACCATACCTTGCAGGCAAAGGATCAAAAAACATTGTTGCCCTTGTCAGCGAGCTGTCACCAGGGTCTTGGGTGCAGCTGGGCATATGGGCAGGACGCTATTTATTTACTCATTGCCGAGGGTTCATTATCTCCAGACCCCATTCAGATGGTAGTTTCCAGGTCCCTGGGGGAAGCCAGTTCAGCACAGCAGATGACACGATGCCCTGGGCAGGAGGTGGATGGCAGCATCCCTGACTGCGCATCGCAGGCAGCAGCGAGGGAGAGCGAAGGGCCGGGGGCCGGGCGTGCGCGGGGATGAAGGAGCCGAAAGCATCAGCGGCAGTAGGGCTGGGAAAGCAAATCGCTCCGGTTTCCACAGCAAATGTGCCAGCGAGGGTTGGCGTTCCTTGCCCAAAGTAAATGGCTGTATTTATCATTATCGGGATGATTTATTGTTCAGTCTGGCTCTTTTGAGAGAGGGAGGCTGTCCTTGATAAAGCAGGGCTGCCTGAGCCCCAGAAGTAGGGCCATGCTCCAGTGCTGCTCCAATAGCGGCTCCCTGCCTGTGCGTGCCTCTGCGATCCCTAAAAATGCCCTCTCCCGAGCCTCGCCGGTTTGCATCCTCGGGCTGGAGAAGGACCAAGCACTTGGGACCTGCTCTAGTTCAGGAGAAAGGGATCTCACATCCATTATTTAGATCTTCCCCTCACTGGGCATGCAGGGTTGTGTTTAACACATGTTACCTACTTGACGCATGTTTAAATACACCTGTTCTTCCTGACCTGGATGTATCTTTGATGGTGTTTCTGTAGTTGCAGCAAACCCACCCTGAAGACGTAGCTCTGCGTCCGTACTTTCCCCATGTTCACTCCTGATTTAGGCATCCTGGGAACAACGGGGAGAATTTCAGATGCTGAATAAACTTTCAATTGCTGTTGTGTCTCACCCCAGAATTAGGTCCATTTCTTCAGTGGATTGAGTGATTTTCTATAATTTCTAATTTATAGAGATCTTGATATCCTTAAATATGTGCGTAGTTCTCCCCTCACTTAACACTGCTATAAACTGGGCGTGAATCTGGTACATAAGAGTAACTTGTCCCTGTGTCCAGTCCTGTCTGCCTGTCTCTACACAGTATTCCAACAGGAGGAAAATTAAAATGTAGCCATCTGAAGTACAAACCTGGCATACTGGTGCGTAGTGGTTGATTTCTAGCATTGTCTATATGTTGGCTGTAGATTCACTGGAGGCACTTAGGATGAAAGTTACTTTAAAAAATAATCAGTGCTATATTAAGTTTTGTGTGTAAACAGGTGCAAAACGATTGGCTTTCTAGAAATAAACTCGGAGAGACAGCAGTTTTGAGTGTGTTGTATATTAGGGCAGCACAGTGCAAGGAAATGTAAGGCTAGAGCCTCAAGGAGTTAAATGAATACTTTGGAGCTTAAGAACCTCCTGATGCTTCATGGGAAAATGGGAAAATATTCTATTTAGAGACCGTACTGCTCACACATCAGATGTTTTCTCCAGTTCTCTCTCTCTGTAATTTTTTTTTTTTTTTTTAAAATTATCATCGGGGGCAATTTGCATGAAAGGGATCTTTGTATCTGAAGTGCCCATCTGCTGTGCAGCTTACCTCCCCCCTGACGACATAGCCATCTGCTTTTGACATCACAACCGTCTTCGCTGCAACGCCACGCAGGGCTGCGGGCGAAGGAGCCAGTGACACTTTATTAACACCTTGCCTTGATGTCGTCCTGCTATTTGAAAGGATTCCCAGGCGTTTTCCCGCTGCGAGCGATTAGCTTGCACGCTCTAGACGGGGATGAGCTGGCTTGGAACAGCAACGTGACCATCTCTGGGGTGGTGCGTGGGAGGTGGTGGTGACACTACGTGGCATGAAGCGGGCTACCAGAGCCATAAGTGGTTTTAAACAGGGACTGTGATTTTCGATATCCCTTTGTATGACACCTCATGTGAAGGAGGATCCCTGTCGCCTCTGCCGCCTGGGAATCGAATAATAATAATTACAAGGCTGATGATAACACTTATGAAGCAGCGTTTGATTAGCTTCACTTGCATCTGCTCAAGATGCTTCTAATTAAGCCGCAGTGTCCTGGTGTCATTCATTCTCCAAACTAAACATGATTTGCCCTTCATAGCTCATCCCACCCCAAGCAGATAGCAACGCCCAAAACAAAACCCAGGAAGGGGAACGTCCACTGGAGATCTTGCTCTTTGCATCTGATGGACCGATTTACCTGGTCAGGGCTTAGATCCTACGTGGGTAAGCCCAACGGATCCAAAAAAGTGTTTCCAACAGCCCAGATGGTGATGGCTCAGAGGAAATAGTGGCACCTTCCGAAACGCCAGCTCTCCTCTCGCCGCGTGTCAGCCGGTGGGTAACAGCATGAGCTGTCACAATCGCTGCACACATGAATTCGCTGTCATGAATTGAGAGAGATGCCTTCAGGTTAGGGCTATGATGCATCTGGGATTCTGGGCATATATCTTCATTTTCCTACCTGAAAACATTGAGTGGTATTTGAGATTTGGGGTTTTCATGTGTGGTTTCTTCTTATTATTTTTTTTTTTTTTTTCCTCCATATAAATCTGCCGTGGGTTTCTCTCCTTTGGGAGCGAGCAGAAACACTGCAGGGCAGCTTCGTTCTGGCTGCTGTCCACCCAGACACCCTGGGCACCCCCCAGGCACGGGTATAGATTAGCTGCGCAGCAATGCAACATAAAGCCAACTTGTGCGGGAACGGCTGTGCTCTGCACAACCCCCTGTGGAGTGGGCTGGGGGATCCCCCTTCGTTTCACAGAGCGTGGAAGGGCTGCTGGAAGCTCTTTTGCCTCATTATTTTAGTCACTGAAAAATGCAGGGTGATCCAAACTGAAAAACTTGTACCAAATTCAAGACTTTTTTTTT
>KL285929.1:19879-34744 GCA_000699545.1 Podiceps cristatus
CTTTGGAAAATGGTTTGGTTTTAGAGTTTTAAACTTCTGACTTATTCTCCTGAAACCAAGTTTATCTTCAAAATTCAAAGAAAGAAAGCAGCCAACTGTAATATTACTGAATAATATTGGCATGGTAGTGACATTGGTTTTGATGATAATAACAAAAGGCCAATGCAAATGTGGGGGGGAAAAAGATGTTTTGTTTCAGGTCAAGCAAATTGTTTTGGTTTATCTGACCCGTGTCCCTTCACAAATCTTTCATTTCAGTGAGAAAAGTACAGGAAGCAAGCGGCATGGATTTACCTCAACCAAAATTGAGAGCAAGGAGAGACATTTTGCTTGGCTTGCAACCAGGGTGTTTGAGCCTGGGAACAGCCATGGCATTCACGTACATACGTGTGCACAGACTCACTCCTCTCCGCACTCGATCAAGGAAGGGAAGTTAAATAGTGGAGTTAAGTGCTTCTGAGCAGGTTCCCAGCCTTTCCGGCTTCTCCTGCTTTGCATGGGAAATGCCGATGCACGGCTCTAAATTCCTCTTGAATTAAGACCTATTCTTCCCCTCCTCCCCGCACCCCAGCCCACCCCCACCCCCCTGCTCCGTAGCAGGGGGAATTGAAAGAAGCAGCAGGGCAAATTGTTCCCCAAAGTTTTCCTTGCCAGTCAGCAGGTTCATTAATCTCATTGTAGAGCTGCTGGTGCACCAGGTGCACAGATTATTATAATATTGCCCTGCCAGGAGAGACGGCAGCGGACGTTTCGAGTTGGATGATAACGGTCATATAATCCACTTACTGGAGGTAGTTTTTGGTTTAGTTTAAATACAGTTTCTTTCTCTGATCGCGTCTCCGTCAGTTCAGGCACCACTCAGAATGCCTGGAAACATAATCCTTTGCAAGCATCTGTCAAATTGTTTTCCCATCTGGGATCCCTCTTCTCGCGAGCCGGGAAGCCTGCAGCGAATTCAGTGGGAGATGAAAGCAAGCAGCACCTTGTGGGATCAAACATGTAGTTATGAACCGGATAGGAGGTACGCGGGTGCTTTGAAGGGTCAAGCGCTCACCCCTTATCGGTCTGGGGGGAGTGGGAAGCAAATCAATTTCTTCCAAAATCTGTCTTGAAGGGCATCATGATGGGAGGACAAATCCATAAGCAGTCAAATGCTGAAGCATCCCCCTCCTCACCCTCTTCGGGCAAGCAAAACCCCAGCAGCGACGCAGCAAACTGGAGCGGTGGGCATGCCGATACTGGTGGGAGCTGGCAGGGTGCCGGGGGCTGCGCACGAGGCTGGGGGGGGCTGGTGCCGTGTGGGAACTGGGCAGACTGGGAACAGCTGCCGGAAAGTCAGAGAGGGTGGGTTTGTTTGCAAAGTGAGGCGTGGGGTTGGGAAGCCGGGGAGACCACGTGGGGAAGCGACAGCCTCCCCCATTCCCCCCCCGGGTGTTGTTGCGTGGGGCGTTTTTTCTTAGCCTAAGAGGGCTTTTCTCTGCCCCATGAAACAGGCAAACGATGGAGTTATTCAAGTCTATTGAAAGCAGCGTACAAAAGCTTCTCCAGACTGCAGACAAGCAGCGCAACTTCACTTTTAGTGGTGCAGGACACTGCCTTCGGGCTGGGGGGTTTGGGGGCGTTTCTAGCTTTACGCCGGGCTTTTTTTTGTTAGTGACCAGTTCCTTTCTATACAAGGGTGGACCTAGCACCGTTTCTTTAGTTGACCATATTAAATTGACTCTGTTTTATATCTCTCTTGAACAACTTGTTATTGAAGGCTTTCGGTTAGCCTTAATGCCTTGATCTGTTACTAGGCTCAGAATGTTTAAAACAGAAAACGTTTCAATTATCCCTTTCTTCTCCTTGGGAAGTCCAAAGAAGTGAAGCTTCCCAGATTGTGGATGTCACAAAACATCATACGTTTGTTTTCCCCTTTTCTAGCAATTTAACACATTTTGCTTTCGCAGAGGTTCAAAAGTTCGCTCCGCAACAGTTGGTTCTCTGAGCTTGTTGCAAAGGCCTGTGGGTAAACTAACAAAATCCCAACCAACACCATTATATGGCTGCAGGACATAACAGTTAACAAGCCACATTTAATGCCCTTAATATTCTAAAATCTTGCAAGCATGCAAACACAGAATTCCAGCATATACATGTTTTCTGTTTCTTTACCATATGTCAATGCGTTCTGTGAGTAGTTAGAAGCAAAGCCTGACCTTTGCGTCGGCCGCTTTCTGGATTACTTTTAATTTGACCCAGCAGCTGGGATCAAAGCCCTGGTACATTCAAACAGGCTAAAAATGTAAAAAATCCTGTTCGTCCTTCAACACACTTTATTATGCAGTTGGAAGAGCACTTTGGAGACCGGCTGGGTGATGGGCTGGATTAGCAGATGTTGCCCACATCACGTTGACAGCCCCGCGTTTATGATCAGTGCCACTTTCAGATCTGAAAGCCAAGTGTTGCACACCTCTCTTTTAAACGCTTGCAGATGTTTTAAGCGGTGGCCTGACATATGGAAACCAAAATTGCGTGGAATGCATTCAAACAGCAAAGTCACTGAGCAGAGACCACTGCTAAAGACAGACACGGTCCGATGCGTGCGGTGTGAGTGGTTCGCAACTCAACTGGAGGCTGTAGAGACAGAAGGGATCCCTTCCTGACGAAAGAGGAGGACAATGTCACGGGACCACCTCTGCTTCTTTGGGAAGCTAACTAATTGCAAAACCTCTGCTGTTTAGTAGCTATGTCAGTTGTGAAGGACATCAAGCCAAGGTTTCTCTTCAAGAAGCAGTTCAAGGAAATCATGAATATATTGATATATTGGTTTCACCTTGTTCTGAACTAAGTCAGGAGTGGGCAGCAGTGCACTGCCTGCCAGGGGAGCCTGGCTGATCCGGGCACTCCCAGGGAGAGGTTCTGACTTTTAGTTTGGTGTTGGGAGAACACCTAGCACGGTGGGGCCCAGGATCTTCTCAGGGCTCCTAAGGGCAAGTATAATGCCCCTAAAGACTGATAATTATGACAGATGTGATGAACAGCCCCGAGTTCATCGGCATTGCCAAGAGCAACGTTCGACCCAGTACCAGCATACCTATACATTTATCCGTGGATTGTTGCACGCAACAGTCCCTGGGTGCGGACTTCCATCATCTCTTGTCCCAGTGCCAGAGGAGTGTTCCCCATGGGTCCCCTCTGTAGCTGCAGAGGAGGCCTCCAAGCATCCCAGCCAGGGTGCTGACGCAGGGGCCGAGCTGCTCGCTGGACACCGAGTTCGTGCTGTGTATCACCAGACCTGTCAGCAGCCTGCGGGAGCATTTCGTGAAGGGAGGTGGCAGACTCTCAAAGTTTCATCTGTGCTTTTACTGACTCCTCAGCCAGATTCCAGAGAGGGTCTGCAGCATCTTCTGGGCTGTCAGCCATACAAGAGAGCTGGAGTATGTTTCTTGGCATTATCTCGGGCTGCCGTGTCTCCTCTATCTCTGTTGCTGGAGCCAGGATGCTGTGTGCTGTGCAGGCACAGGTTATGCCTATGGTAGGATGCTAAATACCATCTCGGGCCCCAGAGTGACCACGTTGTTTAATTTCCAATGCATTTGCCCATGTGGTTTCAGCGTGAGCCGATTTGTCACGTCTCAAGATTAAGCCCAGACCTGCTTCAAGGGTTAACATCTACCAAGAACCATCCACAGTAAGCAGAGTTGAGGAATTCACCCTAGTTTGGTAGCCAGAGTGTATATAAGCATAAAACCAAGCGATGCCGTGTCATTCGGTGACAGCAGAAGTGTCTGCGGCTCATTTTATATGCCATTTGAGCGGTAACAGAGGAGTCAGGGTTTGCAGTTCGACTTATCGCTTGACAGCGTAAGCAGTGCTCCTGTGCTCCTGTGCCTCCACGCAGCGCGGACCCCACCGAGCGTCTGCCCTCAAACGAGAAAACCAGCAACACCCCCCTGAGGAGCTTTATGAGGCAGGAGGGCTGACAACACTGCGCTTGGTCCCCCAGGCCCAAGCACGGCCCCAGTCCTTATTTCGTTCACCGCGGAGGGTCCCTTTAATGGCGATAAATGCTCGGTGGCATCGAACTTCAAAGACCATCGGAGCAGACTTTTCTGGTCTGGGGCAACACGGCATGTGAGACACTCGTCTGGGGCCGCATGGGGAGCAGGGACCGGGGCTCGCATGACAGATGCACGCACAGATGCACAGCACCGGGACAGATGTGCCCCTTGGCGAGGGGCAGAGTAGCAGGAAAGGATACGCAGAGCCTGACTGTTGCCTTTCTCCCCCCGCCCCTGCCTATAGGTTCACCCTATATTTTGCAGGAACTTTGTAATTTAGCATCCCTGACCAATGCCTGCTGTTGGATGGAGCCTATTCAGTGTGTTCCCTTCTTCTGGTTGGGTTTGACCTAATAGGGATTCAGTTCACGTGCACCATGGTGTGACCTGATGCGCAGCACATGGGGACAACTGGGGGATCTTCAGGCACTCAGCTTCAGTCCTCAGGATGGCACAGAAATAAGAGGATTAAGACGGTGTGAAATAAATTCCATGAATTTTCTCTTAAACTGAGATTTCATTTGCTGCCTGAGCCCTCTCACAGCACTTTCTCTGCAGAGAGGCACACATGCCCACACTTACGAGCCCACACACTACTTCCTCCTGGGGTGTACTATGACCTGCTAATACCACCTTGGAGGTGTTAAACTGCATCTGCACTAGGTGCTAAAAGGTGTTTCATCATGTTAACCGTGTGGAATAAATGAAAACATCCAAACAAAAAGCACTTATTTTTCCTGTCTTGCCAAAGTCTGTGCACCTTATGTGGCTGGGCCATCTCCCTTGCTGCTCTTGGTGTTTTCAAGTCTTGTCATGCTGGAAAACATTGGAAGAGTTTAACAATATTATACAGAATATGTAGCTATAACATTTATAATTCCCCAACTGTAGCTGCATTTAGGTTTAATTGTCATTTCAGTCGATGCTGTCTCATGCAGGAACTTACCAGTCCATTTACGTTTGGTCAATTGGTCTGGCTCACCTTGATTAGACCTGTACATCAATTGTCACTTTGGCTCACTCCATGTGACCTCTGTGTCTGGGCCTCGCTAGCAGTGAAAAAACTTTCTTACTGTAACACTTTTTTACTGTAAGGGTGATTGAACACTGGGACAGGTTGCCCAGAGTGTTTGTGGAGTCTCCATGCTCTAAGATATTCAAACCCAACTGCACAATGTCCTGAGCAACCTGCTCTGGTTGACCCTGCTGTGGACAAGGAGTTGGACTAGATGAGGTCCAGAGGTACCTCCAACCTCAACTATCCTGATTCTGTGGTCTGGGGAGATCTCTACCCATGCAGGCTCTGGGTGGTGACTTCTGGGGAATGAATACTGAGACTTGCTTTATTTGTGTGGATCAGGTGAGGATGGCTTGAAAAGAAATCAGGTGTGAAAGGTTCTTTTGCACTGGTGCACACCCCCAACCAAGAGGTTGAAATTAGGATGGGCTACTTGGGTTTCACTGGGCAAGGCAAGTAATACCCTTACCCGCTATGGTAGACAGGAGTGCCTGGAGAGAGGTAAAACTTGAGATGTTTAAGCACCCACATATCTGTAACTCAAATCTGACATATTTGCATATGATAGAGTTTGTGGGGGGTCTATGAAAACTGCATCCAGAGGAGTGCAGCCAGCAGGTCAAAGGAGGTGATCCTCCCCCTCTACTCTGCCCTGGTCAGGCCCCACCTGGAGTATTGTGTCCAGTTCTGGGCTCCTCGGTATAAAAAGGACAGGATCTCCTGGAGAGAGTCCAAAGAAGGGCTACAAAGATGATTAAGGGCCTGGAGCATCTCCCCTATGAGGAAAGGCTGAGGAAGTTGGGACTGTTCAGCCTGGAGAAGAGAAGACTAAGGGGGGACCTAATTAAAGTTTATAATTACCTGAAGCAGGGGATGCAGGGGGAATCAGCCAGCCCCTTTTCAGTGGTCTGTGGGGATAGGACAAGGGGCAATGGCTGCCAGCTGGAACACAGGAAGTTCCGCACCAACATGCGGAAAAACTTCTTCCCAGTGAGGGTGACAGAGCCCTGGAATAGGCTGCCCAGGGAGGTGGTGGAGTCTCCTTCACTGGAGATATTCAAGACCCGCCTGGACGCCTGTCTCAGTGCTATGTCCTAGGGAGCCTGCTTTGGCAGGGGGGTTGGACCCGATGATCTCTCGAGGTCCCTTCCAACCCCTACAATTTTATGATTCTATAATTATATGCATGCATACGTGTGGACTGCGCACTACGTCCACCTTCACATACTAGAGGTGAGAAGAAGCAGGATGCTAAGCGCAGTTGTGTGCGTGTGTAGTATATGCTGCTGCCCTTCTTAAGGTGTGAGTGTGCATGGACACGAGGTGGAGAAACCTTTGAGTTTTCAGAGGGCTGCATTCAGTCTTGCGCATTTGTACGCAGGAGTTTGTACGTATGTATAGGCATATACGTTCTGGCTGTGGCTGCGCACAGCGGTGAGTCTCTCAGTCCAGGCTGGGAATAAGCTTTGTTTTCCCTGTGTAGGCTTTTGTGTGTTTTCCTTATTTTTCCATTTAACCCTAATGGAGCCGCAGGGACCTGACAGGAACGCTAATGCCGTGTGCCCCACAGCCAGGCTGCTGCAGCTTTTCCATTGCGCATTATCCAGTATTGCAAGCTGTGACTGCCGTGAGCTCTTATTAGAGTGTAGAAGTGGAGGGCAAGAGGCAGCTTTTCACAGAATCACAGAATCACAGAATGGTCTGGGTTGGAAGGGACCCCAAGGATCACAGAGTTCCAACCCCAAAGCAGGGACACCAACCTCCAGGCCTGGATCTACACGAGGTTGCCCAGGGCCCCGTCCAACCTGGCCTTGAACACCTCCAGGCATGGGGCATCCACCCCCTCTCTGGGCAGCCTGTTCCAGCCCCTCACCACTCTCTCTGTAAAAAACTTCCCCCTAATATCTAATTCAAATCCCCCTAATATCTAATTTAAATCTTCCCTCCTTCAGCTTTTCTGCCTGTATTCTCCGTGGTTATCTCCCAGGCGTGGGTACGCCAGTCACCACAGCCACGAGCAGGTCTTCACCACCTTCCCTGACTCCAGATTGACTCGCTGCCTTCCTGGCTTGCCCTTGGACTGAAGGACCTGCTGTCTTTTCTCCTCGACCAGACATCAGGCTGCTTGGGGGAATCCTTGGAGCGCTCCTTCAGTCTTAGGGAAATTTGAACAGGTCCAGAAGCAGCTCCTTCTGCTCTACCCCAACCTGCAAACACCCAGGGAGGCAAATAACTATCATTCAGAACGAAACAAAGCCATTAGCATTCTCCTTTGTATTGCTAATGAAGCTAATTAAGCTGCATGCAAAGAAACAGAGGTTGAACTGGTAGGAAGGCAGGGAGAGCAGAAGGTGGTTTGGCCAGAACATGATTTTCCTGGTTTCCTTCATTAGCCAGGGCCTTTGATCCTTACACAGGCTTCAGGGAAGGGGCTGACAGGGGAGAGCAGAGCTCATCCAGGGTTCCTGAGTAATCCAGGATGTACTACAGCTGCAAAAGGTTGGAGAGAGGGCTTTTAGGAGGGGGTGTGCACAGGGCTGCTCCTCCTCTCTGGAAGGAGTTTTGTCCAATATCAGTGGAGTTGAGTTCTTTCTTCTTGTCAGTGGTTCTCCCCAGCCCTCACCCTGCTAACAGGGAAATCTTACCCATCTTCCGGTGGGAGAGCAGCTTGCAGTTCCCACCACCAGTGGCTCTGCACCTGGAAGCCCAGAGAGAATGTGTTGTCCTGTCTGGGTTCGATCCTGACCACCACTCTCCTGTCCCACTCAGGGTTTCCCCATGCCTGGGGTGGTGTTGGAGCCCCTCGAGGAAAGGCTGGAGTCTCCAGTTTTACTGGAATCTCAACCACATGGCATCATGGACCAATCTTCCCTTCACCGCTCCATCCAATACCTCCCCAGTCCCCCAGGATGCCATAAGATCTTGTACCCCAAGGAGGCGGTTTGGGCTCTGCGATGGGCTGAGGTTTAAGGTGTATTCAGGCACAGGAAAGGCGGAGATGCCTTTGCAGATTGGAACTGTGGTGAGCCAAAACCCCAGCCCCTCTGTCCACCCACACCTTGTGAAAGGTGTGTTGCACACTTGGAAGAGGTTCCTTGCACTTCTGTCAAGCAGGATGGCTAAACCATCCTTTGGCCAGCCTCTAGGTTTGCTCTACCTGAAGGATAGTTGCGATCCTGTTTTCAGTGTAACTGTACAGAAAAAGGGAGATGTGACTTATTTAACATGACACAATCTCTCATTTCCTCCAACAAAACAAAACAAAACCCCACCAAACCCCCAGCCAACCAGCCAACAAATAAATCAGCCTCCCGTTGTGACGGTGGCTGAGGGCAATGGCTTGCACGCTGGGCCTCTCCCTCTCTGCAGGCAGAGGATGCTCAGAGATTCCCTGCTTGAGAGGCACATCCCCTCCCACAGGGTCCTCAGAAGCTCCCCCAGCAGTTGTGGGAGGAAGAGGAGGAGGTAATTACTTTCAAGGCAAGTTGTGTCAGCAGATCCTAGTTAGCAGAGGTGTCTGGCGCCTGAGAGCAATGTCTGTGAATGAACCGATTTGGTAAAGCTGCTGTCACACGCTACAGATGACAGCGACTGCGCTGGTATTAATGCACATCTCACCTAAACTTGAGGATTTCTGTCCCGAATACGCAGGGCTGTGAAAGCGGAGCCGCTGCACAACGCGGCTGCTGTGGTCTCACCTCATTGTGGATTCCCGGGGAGTGCGGGATTGGGAGGGGGAGCAGGTGCATGCTTCGGAGGAGGTGGGACCAGCCATTATCAGCCTGAGCATTAATTGTCGAATTAACATCACACTGTGTAACACGAGTAAATAAGAGTCGGCAGTTTGGATTTCTTGCAGAAACCTCCCATTCCAAGGCCTTTGTGTCAGCTCTGATCTCTCTTCCACCTCACGTTGCAGAGCCTGGCAGGAGTGGCTGGTGTTGTCTAAAACAGCATGGATGTTTTTTTGCCTCTCTTGCACTGCTCTTGCCATGCAAAGCAGGGAGCAATGCGGGATGAACACGCAGAGCTGGCTCAGACATAGTTTCTGCAAAAATGCTTATATTAACACAGTGCATTATCCTGGTCGCAGATCGGGTGGAAGTGGCTTTCCATCCTTTTGGTGATTTCTGTAGGTTTTCTGCTGGTCAAAGTTCCCCAAAGCTGTTAAAAATCTGCTATACATTCCACACTAAGAGGCAGCTGCATTGCAGGAGTGAAGTGATACTTACAGCCGAACCACCCTTTTCTCCAGGCATCTTCATCTATGAAGTGCTGCAGGTCCTTTGGGATGATTATAAGGTATTTATAGTTGAAGAGATGGATGACTTAGTCCTAACCGTATGAATGATATCGCAGTGATGGCAGCCTTAAACACAGACAGCTAGAGGTCACATTTGATTACATAAAGACTGGATTTCAGCCGAAGCAGCTGGGAGAGATGTTCCTCCCTCCTTGAGAAATGACAAGTGCAAAAACATCCTTCCTGACTTGGGTTCCTGAGGCAGCCAAGAGCAGAGTGCCTCTGTGTCTGAAATGGGGTAGGGTGCCAGCGGCTCTGTTATCCTTGGCAGGGGGAAACATCTTGTTAGTGGTGGCAGCAGAGCCCAGCTGGCAGGGTTGAGAGGCCGCGGCAAGCAGGGTGTCCCCAGCATTTGTCTTCCCGTTTCCTTCCAGCAAGTGTATCTCGTTCTGTGCTGATTGCTCTCCTGCGCTATTAATTTGTGGCTGTATAAACTCCTGTTGCTATTATACAGTTAGATGATGCAGAACAAAGCCGCTTGTTAACACATGGAGGAGTGCTGGACACTTGCGGAGCAGGTCCTATTGCAAGGAAGGGACTCAGCTCCCACCACTGCCAGCTGGGCAAGGGCTTGGCCAGTTCCTCCAGAAGGCTCAGGCAGCCCCCATCACTGTGGGATGGTGGGGTGATTCATGGAGGTTGACACCTTGCCCCCCACGCTCCAGGGTGGAGATGCTGTAGGTTGGGTCTCCTGCATTAAATGAACGTGTTGGCGTCTTCTCTCTTGTCAACTCTTCGTGCAACCTGCCAAAAGGCACAGCGTCCGTATGGCTGGAGTAAGTTGGGGAAGACCTGCTTATGTGTCTGTCCTTCCCGTGGTGGTGAGGAGCAGGAACGAAACAGGAAAAAGGGCAGGAAGGTGGTAAGTGGGAAGAGAGACCCTGAGCTGAAAGACCAGAAAGCCCAGCTGATCAAGATCAAGGCACGTAGGTGTGGGGGGAACAGAGCAGAGCAGGTGAGAGCAAGGTGTGAAGTCCCCCTCTGAGACTGGCTGTTGAGGTTTGCTAGGTCGGTTCCCGTGTTGCAGGGACAACATGAGGCTGAGCAGATGCATCACCAGTCTTTGGCTCGATGCTACTCAGATGTACAGCTACCCAAACTGGCTGACGAATCAGTGACCAACCCCTAGCCAAGAAGAAGCCAAGACTGGAGCTGGAAGGAACGAGCACCTGGTGGGACAGGGGACCGGGAGCCACGTGGATTGCAGTTGCTGCGGTCCTCTGGCTTTGCTATATGGTTGGAGGCAGAGGGAGGGCAACCGATGAGCAAAACGCAAAGGAGGTGAGGCTGCATTCAGGCAGAAAGAAGGGGTGGCGATGCTTCCAGCCAGGAGAGCAAAGACAGGTGTGATGGCCTCTTGCATATCACCTCGTGGTTCCTTTCCCTGTCAGTCTTTCTCATTCTCACCGCTTAACTCCTGCTGCCCCAGCCACATCTTAGCCTCTCCCTGTCTGTAATCTCCGTGCCATCAGTGTGATGCTCAGCCAGGCTGGGCTTTTCCAGGCAGCGTCACGGAGCTGCTTTTCCAGGCCGCTTCCAGGTGAGCTGCAGCAGGATTTCCTGAAGCCTTGGTGCCTGTGAGCAAGCCCGAGATAAAAAGGGAGGGCTGTACGTCCTGCTTTCATGCCAGAGCTGGACAACGCTGGGGAAGGGATGTCAGACCTGGTCATGTAGGTGGAGAAAAGGCGCTGCTGTCTGATGCTGGTCGGTGGGCAGGAGGGAACACGTCATCGGCAGCAGCTCTTTTACATCTTGCTGCCCTCGAGCCGGAGGGGCAATGGCAGGCATGAAATTTCACTGCCACTCCTGACAGCCTGACAGAGAGAGCAGCCCCTTGCCCCCTCCTGAGGGCATGGGGAGGCCAAGCAGAATGGAAACGAGTCGTAGCCAGAGGGGAGAAGCAGCTCTGTGTCTGGGGTCCCTTCCGAACCTGGCACTGGGTTTATCTTACAAAGTTATATCACCGCTGTTAGACACAACCTCAGTTCTTTGGGTTGCAACGTTGAACGATTATGAGCACTTGCGTTTCATATATGCCCTATGGATAAGGAACCTAGAGCACAGCTACTCCAGGTTCATCATCACCTTTCTAACAGTCACCATCGGTCTGTGAAGGCTGTACATCTTTTTCTACCTCATCAGCAAATCTGAGTTCCTGTTATGAGGACAACCAAAGTCTCTGAGGTTTGGGAGGAACAAACAAAACCCACTCAGAATGAGACCAGATGTGGGATGGTGGTCATGCTGCACGTGTATGCAAATCTTGCTGTCACCTGCAATAATACTTGATACTGTGAAGCCTGAGGTTTTAATCATAGTGATGTGAGTGACCTGGGGCTTACCATCTGTACAATTATCCAGCCCCCCAGCAGCAGTATTTGACCCATCAGAAACAAGGAGACATGCAGATATCGTAGTCAGGGTGCATCTATTATTTCCAAGCTATCATTCAGTTTAGGGTTATGTTACAGAGTTGGTCCTCCACATGTGGAAAAGCATGTATCATGTACCTTGATGAAAGCCCAGGTGGTCCTGAGCTGATTGCCCCCCCACTTTATGTATTAAACCAGAATTCCTGGTGCATGAATTAACGGTTGGACTCGATGACCTTAAGGGTCTTTTCCAACGTTGACAATTCTATGATTCTATGAACGCAGGAGCCACTGCATTCACGAGCTGACAGGCTCCGACCTGAGCACTTGACAGCACCCACCTGCATCCCGCTGGGGAAGGAATGACATGTTCAAAGCTAGCGAGAGCTGGCAGCTTGGAGAAGTTGATGTTAAACAAAGAAGTGACCCCAGATATTAAGTCCCATGTTAACTGGTAACCACCCAGGCAACAATGTCCCAACACAGGGCCCAAGAAATGAACCCCAGGGTCTGGTAGCTCTTTGGTGAGCGTTTTGCCTGCTGATGGTGCTGGATAACCAGTGCTGAATAAGTGCTTCTGGCCTAAACCTCTGGCTGATGTTTACATTCACTTCCTGTGGACCTGGTGTCCAGTCAAGCTCGATTGCTCATCTGAAGTTCTGAATCTTGAGGTCCGTGGTCTTGTTGCTTTGAGAAGCCATTCCCAACACAGGACTCTCTCAAATTGATCCTGCCGAGATGTCCTGACTTTCCCTGTTGGCCACCAGGAGAGTTCAGGCTGTGCTTCAGAATAATTATGTGCAAGGCACAGGGTCAAGACAAAGGTGGAAGATCCTAACACATGCACGAATGTGCTCGACTGTTCCTATCTGTGTCCTTGAAACATTTCGGTATCTTCCAGAAAAGGGAGTATCAGGTGCCAAATTCTGGCTGCAGTCCCCTTCTCTCCTAGGTGCCTTTTCTCATGAGATTTAGCTGCTGGCTGACTGGGAAGACAACAGAGGTTATTCAAGGCTGTTTGTGTTGGATGTCAGGGTGATGTTGGGTCAGACTGCGGCACTGGAGCCTCAGGACAGACCTTCATGGAGTCAGTGCCAACCTTTTACTGGGTATACGCTCTCACCCCTGTGCATTGGCATGAACACTGACCAAGAGGATGCAAGGTCCTTGCAGTCTATCCAGGCGCACTGCAGGTTCCTCGTGTCTCAGAGCCCCAAAATCCCCCTGTAGCTCCAGTGGCAGGGAGCGCTGGTTTTGAAAGTGAGCCAATGCACCCTTAAAACACTAATTCCAAGATTGTTTGGGTTGTGATCCACAGATCTTTGGGTCGCCCATATATCAGGTCTTTCTTCACTTGTCTTTCTTCCTTTCCTTTTATTGCTTTTATTATACAGAGGACCTTTCTGAGCGGGGAGGTACAAACATGAGGCTGTTATATAGCCACTGTCCCATGGCTGGTCCACGCCAAGGAAGACCAGCCATTTTCTCCAGTAATCCCTGGGCTCACTCTTAGGTGCACAGCCTTTAGGAAATGCAGCTCCTTTAGTTGTAGCAGGAATCCTGAGACAGGCTTATCTATCTACAAGATATCTACCAGTGAGTAAATGGGAGACTGGTACAGACATTTTGGAGAGGCAGTATTTCTAGAAATATCATGAGGAAAAATACGACCTTTCCCTGTTGGCCAGCAAAGTCCAAATAGAGTAGTCCTTTAGATTTATAAAAAAAATAGATATCGCTCGTTATAAGAAACCTGGGAACGGCCTGACAGTGTGTGGTGTTAGGTAGCATTGGCAAGAACTGGGAAACAATGTGTGTGTTTCTGCTGTATGCTATACAGCCAAACTGGAATACGGGGCATTTCGGATGGGACGTGACATGATATGCTAGAGTAATCAGCTTTCTGTACCTATGATCATGGCACTCGGGATTTACTGAGCACGCCTCCTTGCTAAGATAACTCGTACCCATTTGTTCTTATACCTCTGACCTCATGCTAAATCCTTATTTAAAGTCTTTGCTTGTGTGTTCAAGAGCTGGTTGAGGGCAGGCTTTGGTAGGAGACCTCACCCAAATCCTGGGCTACTGGGCTTGCCAACTGGTAGCATCTCCCTGGGGTGAGTTTAGTGCTGCTTCGAGTCCATCTTCTGCTCCTTCCCTGTTATCACTCAGAGGAGGATCTTAGGAAGAGGCATAGACATCAGCCCAAACATTTTCCAGACCATCTTGACATCAGGCACTCACAAAGGAACAAGCAGATCAGTTTCTCTGGAGAGGGCCCCACAGAGAAGGGATTTGGCTCTCCATCACGCTCCCAGGAGCCAAGCCAGCATCAGGGGTTGGTGGTCCCTGGGAGCTGCGAGCTAAGAGAGTGTGATGTAATTCACAGTACCACGTCGTGCTCAAAACACTGCAGCCTAAGCCTAAATTTTCAGCACTGCGGCAGCCAGGGCTGTGTCCCACTGGCACTGCTTCACTGGCTGGGTCTGTCTTCCCCCTCTGCTGATGGGGCCAGTACAAGACTTGGAGCATCTGGATCAGAAGCTCCTTCGACTATAGGAGTTTAACACTCAGACTCACACTTCTCCGGGCTCTGCCTGTAACTATGCCTAGAAAATAGCAACTCAAGATCTTCTTTAAGCTGCTTATAGATATAAGGACAATGTGTCTCAGTAACTGGTGTCTTGGCTCTTCGGATGCTGAAAGAATCCCAGACTGACTGGGTCACTGGGATGTTACACGTAAGCTGAAGTCATATATCAGACAGGTGATCTATATGAGAGACCACCATGTCCTAGCAGGTGTCTACACCAGAAAGAGACCCATTTCAGTCCAGTCTGTTCCCCATAACCCCCGGTGACACACTCTTGGATCTTTGGAGAGGGTTTTGGATCATCATCAGCAGGGATCATTTCTGGTATCAGGCTGGGGACAGTCACTGTGCTCCAGCCCCTGCGCGGGCGCACCAGGGAGGGGGACGGTGCCTCCCGGCTTTCAGGGTTTCCAGCAGCCTGTTGTTCTGCTCTGATGTCAGGGAGGCGGCTTTGCCAGGGAAATCACAAAGGCAGCCACAAGTGGGACTTAAAATAGCTCTTCTTGCAAGGCGGAGGGAAGGGGGGAGCGGCGGGG
>KL285929.1:34764-47278 GCA_000699545.1 Podiceps cristatus
CGAGGGAGGCTGAACTCTCGCCTGTCCATACTCTGCCTCTTCCCCAGCTAAAACTCCCAGCAGGAAAGAGGGATCCGGTGCCCCTTGGATGCTGCAAACCTTCCTGTCTCGCGGGAGGTTCCCAGTTGGCTGGGAGAAGGGAACAAAATCAAAGCGGCATTTTGGGGGAAGAACAGGGGGCCAACCCCTCCCCGGCTGGCAGCTGCGTTCGTGCAGGAGCCGAGTCCCCCTTCCTACATTCCCCCTCCTCCTGCAGCATCCCATGGCATTGCCTGAGATGGCAAAGGCACCAGCTCTGCAGCGCTTGGCCAACCCAGCCAGGTTCCTGTAGATGCCAAGGTTGGAGGCTACAGGGATGTAGGAGGTGGCTGTTCAAGCAGGGAACGTGGCCACCCCACGAAGACCTCTGTGGCTATGCAGATGGGAGGCTTTGTGCTTCCGTGTGCTAGGTATTACCTGGAGGCAGCATGGGCTGGGCAAAATGATGCTGGGCAAAGGATTGAACTCATCATAGTTGTGCAAGCCACATCCCACCCCAAACAAGATGGAGAGAGGGTTTGAAGTTCTGCTCTGCCCCAGGGGATTTCCCAAGTCACCTGCAAATCAGAGTGGATCACAGCTGGTTTCCTAGTAAGATGCAACACTTCTCTAAGGTGCTCTATGGGGCAATTTTCTAACCCAGTGGGTCACACCAGAGATCTTCCATCCAATCATGTCTACCAGGGTGCTTCAAATCCAGCCCATTTTCTCCCTCCCACAGCAAACACCAGTGGTGATGGAAAGCTCTGGGTTGAGGCTGCAGTTAGTCAGCAGGTGGTTCATCCCATTCAAAAGTAGCTGTGTAGAGCTGATGGGACAAAACACCTTCAAGAGCTGTCTGTCTCCAAAACACCTTCAAGAGCTGTCTATCTCCATTGCACCATATGGCAGCCTAGAGGAGGCACTTTGTTAACGCTAATTTCGAGATGCATGAGGTTAAACACCAACACATATCCCTTGAGTCTGAGTTGAAGAGACATCCTTTGGAGGGTCACCAGCCTGGGGCCCCTCCTAAAGTGCACGCCTGCGGTAGCAGGAGTAGTTTATGGCTCATACGTGTACCACTAGCTGCATGCCTTTTCGGGAACAGCCAGCAGATATATGGCCTTTCAGCTCTCTGGCTCTGATTGTCTCCTGCTCTCCCCAGGCTGGCAACTCCAGGATTGGTATTTCCTCCCCTTCCCCAACATTTTTTTCTTTCTTTTCTTTTGCCAAGTTGCAACCTGTGTCTTGTAGGTGTGCTGATCCTTGTCTTACGCTCATAAATATTCAGTGTCTACTGTAAGAGCCTTTGGGCTGAAGCATGTCACATAGCAAGAATCCTGACTTTGCTGTGCACAGACCGTTACAGGAGCTTCCTTGTCCCGCCTCCCAGAGGGATAATGCTCCAATATTCTTGCTTGTGTCCTTAAAATCAAATGCTTCAACCAGACGAACTTTTGACAGGTCAGGGCTGAGGCGGTTTGTCTGGCTGCATGGGGAGGGCAGGTTTTGAAAAAAAACTCTGGCATAGAGACATGATGAAGCACCTTATCTTTATCTTCTCTGAGATATGGCATCTACTCTCTACGTGACTCCATCTATGTGACTACTTCTTCCCTGCCCACAGCCACCCCAGACCCAAAGATGCCATCTAGTTCATGTGTCTTCCACTCCCAGCGATGCCAAACTTGCCCCGGCTCTGCTAACCTGTTCCAGTCTTGCAGCTGGATGCTCCTCTTTGGCAAAGTGGTTGAACACGTGACTAAACATTACTCGTTGCAACGGGACATGTGTGTGTGCCTAACTCAAACATGCTGTTCCAGGTTTTTTTCTTATTTAGGGCCCTAATTTGGAGATTCCACACACATCTGTTATTACCCCACAACTCTAAGCTCATGCTACGCTGCAGCCAACTTTCTGTTTTGGATTAAATTTATCAGGGAGTAAATAAAATCACTGGTCTTCTCCATTCCATGATCCAACCTGGGATTTGGACATGTAGAGCGGCATAACTCTTAGGCTGCCTTGTCCTACCTATTCACCCTCCGTGATTTCTAGTCTAGTGACTGTCTTGTCTGAATCATCCTCACTTAAATTCCCCCTCAGGTTTCCCATAAAATAGTGCGTTTTGGGGAAAGGGTTGGCAAAGAGCTTTTATAATACTTGTCTATGTATGTGTGCTCAGATCTTACCCTGGGAGGGTGGCAGGTATTACCGTAAATGCCTCTTGGCTCTTGTTCCACCTCTGCGTAGCTCCAATCTCTTGCAATTTATCATGAATTAAGTATCCCCGCCCCTGTGCTCTCCTTCACCCTCCGCTTGCCTTTCAGAGGAATGCACTGGCCTTGTGCCTGCGGGCTGCAATTTAACTGCAACTCATGCTGCATCTGCAGATAGATACTCAGCATTGTGAAATATGGCCTTGTTTTTTCTTCTCTGAATGGCCCTGGGCAGAGCAGCTGTAGTGTAACTCACTGCCTCTTTGCAAGGTGCGTGTCCTCCGGCTCTGTGTCGGAGCGATGGATGGGGCTGACCCCTTGACATCTGGCTGTACAGGGCTTGGAGGAGAAAGAAGAGCACCAAGTTGCTGCTGGAAAGGCAAGTCATTGATACGAGACAATATCTTGGAGTGGGGGTTGTTCATGGAGAATAATGGGTTCAGTATTCAGGAACTGTTTTGCTCCTGGTGCTGACTCAGTCTGGGCAAGAGCCTATTAAATGCTTAAGCGTCTCTTGCGAAGTGCCATGTGCCCTCAACTACCGGCGAGATCAGACTGTGTCCGCATTCATGCTGTTAATGTTCAAGGTTACTAATATAATCTTCTCCATTTCTCAGTCAGGATTGTCAATGAGCAAGGAAGATTGCTCCTAATTTCCTATCCTGCCCTCATTGCTTTTTGCCTTGCCTATGCCAGCAGCATGAGGAACAGCAGTCCTATTGCCAGCAAGCCATTTCCCACTGCCTTAATTACAAAATCCCTTGCAGGCAGGTGCTCAGGAACGGCCACAGTGGCTTAAACATAAAATTGGAAAGGTCTGGGTTGGAAGGGACCCCAAGGATCACAGAGTTCCAACCCCCCTGCCACACGCAGGGACACCAACCTCCAGGCCTGGATCTACACAAGGTTGCCCAGGGCCCCGTCCAACCTGGCCTTGAACACCTCCAGGCATGGGGCATCCACCCCCTCTCTGGGCAGCCTGTTCCAGCCCCTCACCACTCTCTCTGTAAAAAACTTCCCCCTCATATCTAATTTAAACCTTCCCTCCTTCAGCTTCAATCCATTCTCCCTTGTCCTGTTATTGTCCACCCTTTTAAAAAGTTGATTCCTCATCTACGCTTGTGTCCTGTCTCTAGGAGCAGCCATCAGCAGTTGTGTATAGAGCGAACGAACAAAGCAAGCACAGACACATCCTCATTCGCATCACTCATCCAGCTACAGGAATTTGTGTCCTCCTGAGCCAGTGGAACCAATTGAAACTCCAGCATGTCCTGGATGCAATTATTTGCACTTATTGAAATTATTTATTTTGCGTGCAACGTCTTTGTTTTCTAGAAGGAGGGGGCATGTCAGCTGAGACTCACGATGCACTTAATACATTAATTTTGTACATATTCAGGTGCATGGCTCAGTCATTTGAACGTGTTCTTTGTGTGCTGAGGGAGAGAAACTGCACGGAGATGGGCATTGTTGTTGTCCTTGTGCAACAACTAGAAGGAAATATCCATGAGGAGGAACATAAAGACGACCAGTGCAAATGATACGGATTTGGGGGGTTGCAGGACTGGTCTCTTCAGGGATGGTGGGGGCAGGTGCAAGCTTGGCCATTCAGCATGACTTGTATCACAGGAAGAATAGCTTATTTGTTGTTTGTTTTGGACAAACCCATAGTGCAATGTTGCATGTCAGCTATTCCTCACACCCACCTAGCATCAGGCCAGCTGGGTCCTACACCCAGGCATTGAGGATCCAAACTCATTCTTCTTGTGCTGCTCCTTGGTTCTTCCATCTACAGAAGATGCTGAGACTCTTTCAAGTGGGCAAAGAAGCTGCTGCCAGAATGCAGAACTTTCCTCCCTTCTCCCAGCTGAGGGAAAAGGGCCTGTGCAGGAAGGTGCTCTAAGGATCAGGGCATATTTCCCTTTCTTCTTGCTCCGGTATCCCCCTTGGGTTGTCGTTGAGATGTTTGGTGACCACATGGTATGTGGAGCAGCCTATGCCCACCAAGTCCTTGCAGGTCTTGTGACCGGTGCCTAGAGAGGCAGGAGGTGCTCTGACATGGACTTGTTGCACAGCAAGGTGACCTCCATGGCATGCTTTGGAGTATGATCTTCACTTGTTTGAAATCTTGGACCTCAGGCCTGCTCCTTCCAGGGTGGGAGCTCAGGATAAACTAGTTTTACCCTGGTTTTCTGACTATCCACAGAAGACAGACTGAGAAGGTCTGCTCATTTCTGACGCGTATCATCTGTGCCTGCAGTATTTAAAATGGTTAGTGTTCATAACCCCTTCCATGCCTCCTCAGCTCACCTGGGAGAGAGATTTATTCTGGCTGGTTTATCATCTGTGTATCTCTTTGGTTGACTCCATTTTGCATTTTAATGAGAAAGAAGTACTTTATAATAACTGCAGAGATTAAACTCTGACGGACTCTCAAACCATTAACCTGAAGGAAATAGAACAATAAATAAAGCATATTAATGAAGCTGTACTACAAGTTCCAAATTTGTTAGGTAAATTGTACAGTTATTAACAATGAACCTGACTTAATCTAATCCATCACCAGGGAAGTTTGGGAGGTGCAAGGTAGGGATGGATTCCTGCAGCCCTTCTCCATCCCTGTGTCAGGACAGAGGTATGTTGAGGTTCTTGTATTTCTATCCTTAGATCAAGCAGCTGGAGTGAAATTTCACCCAGGTGGATTCACTTTGTCTTCAACCTGATCTGGGAGGACTTTTGCGTAGCTGCCGTGTGTTGTTTGGGGAGCAGGAGATGCTGAACTGTTTTCAGGGTGCTGTTGTACAGTCTCTGTTAAAGAAGCACGTGGCGGCAGGGCAGACATCTCAAAAAGGGTTTTTTTGTAGGTGGTTACTTTTTCCATGATTTCTGCTGTCCCGGTCCTTGCTGGGAAAAGGGCCTGGTGGTGGTATTTGTGATGGACTCTAGGAACTGGTCTCCATTGACTTACATCCTCCACCTGATTTCACATTCCCTGTCACGTACAAAGACCCTTCGGTGTGCTGGTGCTACTTCATCGTGCCAGGAAGGCTGAAGCAGACACTTGTGACACCAAGCCCAAACCTGTGACAACACGACACCACATTATCCCTCCAAAACCTTGCCACATTTCTGCCCCACGTGCACGGGAAAGCTTGGCCACCATGCCCCGTGAGCTCCGAGGAAAGAAGCAGAGTGTGCTTAGTTTTGCTGCGGCACTAAGAACAAGGGGGTGCACGCCTGGAGCACGGGGTACAGCACCGTGTGCCAGGGAGTGCAGCACGTGGGTAAATGCACTCATGAGTGCTGTGTCTCCCTGGCAGTGCAGGTGGCTGCTAATTTGAACAGTATCTACTATTTGAATGAAGCCAGCAGGGGTGAGGAAGAGGGATTTGTCATTTCTGGGAGGCGGCTTTGGGTCCCTGCCAGCTCGGCGGGGTTGGGAGCAGCTCCTCTCGTCCAAAGCAGCAGCTGCAGAGCCAGTCCCAGCCAGAACCTCCCCTGTGCATGGGGGTGCTCTCAGTAAACGATGGAAAATAGGGTTGGGAGAAACCTGAGAGCTTGTCTAGCCCGTCCTCCTAAAGGCACAATCAACTCTACCTGTGTCCCCCCTGACAGAATCGCCTCCAGCCTGGGGATCAAACTGCCAGGCTCCCCAGGCAAAGCCATCCCGTGGCTCTTTGACCCTTGCGACTAGAGTGTTTCTTCAACATCTAAAGCCAGCCTCCCTGCTGTTACCCCCAGACTACCCACAGCACATATGGAGAAAGGTTTATTCTCTTCCTTTTCTCTCCTCCCCATTTGAAGATGATTATCCTGCTTCCCCTCCATCTTCTCTAAACCCTCCCAGTTCCTCCTGCATTGCCCTGGAAGTTCAGGCTCTTCAGGTCCCCCATGACTCTTGTCCTCTCCATCTGGCCTCCCGACCTGCCCCACTCACAGCCTCAGCAACACCATCGGGGCAGCTGGGCTGTGCCACGTGCTCACATCTCACGTCTCTGTGCACTCAACTATTGTCGCCTGGGAGTATTTACCTTCCCTGAGTTCAATCCTGTTTCTTTTTCTGAACCATTTTTTTTTTTATTTTGTCCAGATCATTTTCTGTTCCAAGCTCTGCTCTCCAGCGTGCTCACAGCCTTTCCTGATTCAACAAGATTTTTCCTTTAGCCTGGTCATTGAGGGAAATATCAACTAATGATGGCCAGAGGGCTTGCACGTGTCTTCCCTCAGCTTCCAGTAGCTTGATGCACCCTATAAAAGCTCTTGCTTTGGTGGCTCTGGAATAACTCTGGACATAGTGCTCTGAAAATTAGGCATTGAATTCCCAGCGGGAGCAGGTGGGTGATATCTTGGAGACTACTCACCCCTATGTGCTTTTCCCTGCATCTCTCTAGGGGAAGGACTTCTCCCCTCACCACCAGCATCCTATGGCATCCGGGACTCTGTCCTGAGCAGAGTGGATCCCCCATGACCAGGCTCTGCCAGGCAGCGGACAAGATTGGCAGGATGGTTTTGAGGCAGGCAGGTGGATCTGGGTCAGGGAATTCTCCTGCAGGCTTGGTCCTGCAAAGCAATGGAGAGTTTTCCTCGGCAAGCTGCCAAACACCCTTTGAAGTGTCAATCACATCATTTGGCGTTGATTTGTCTTTTAAGATCTCCCTGTTGTTCTCCTCCCAAGAGCCAGGTTTTCTGCCGACCGGCAGTCTCGCGTGGGAATTCCGAGGCTGTGCAACGCAAAGTGTTGCAGAGACCTGCACTGGACTTGGGTTCCTGCAAACGGGGCAATCCCGGCTCCTCATATGAGCATGTTGCCGTGTGCTGCTGCTGCACTGGCTGTTAACCGTGCATCGTACCAGCACGGGCTGGGGGAAGGGTCTTGGGGTTTTTTCTTGGCAGGGGATGGTGTTTAGCAGATGATTTTGCCGCCAATGCTGTGGGATGGTTAGAGCAAAGAATTCACACGACCCAATGGTGGGATTTTTCCCCACATTCTTGGATGATTTGGGGTTCAATATTTTTTCTTTTTGTGTCTAAGGTTTTGCTGGGCTTACCAGCAAACATTTATAACACTGTCCTCTTCGAGGTATATTTAAACGACTGTCTTCACATCTTGTAGCAGGGATTCTACTTTTACTTAAGTGGTAGATGTCTCTGCATTTAAATCATGATGTTTTTTTTCTGGGACTGACAGCTGGGAAGTGCTAGGTGGCTTCAGCTTTATAATTAGCTCTGTCTGTCTTGTCTGTGTGTTCATGCACACACACACGTGCAGTTGTGTGCCAAGCTGAAGAGGAAGCAATGAATGCAAGCAGCAGCTGGACCCAGTATGTGACAATTCAGGAGGAATTGTTTTTCTTTAAATATCTTTTTATGTACATCTCAGTGCTGCTCTTCCTGGTTGCAGCCTCAGGAGAATGAATAACCCTGGAAATCCTCAGCCTGTTTGGGAAAAACAGAGATTTAGTAAATATTGGGAAAAGCAGAGATTTAGTAAATATTGGTTCTGCCTGCACAAACCTGGGGATCATGTATCACGGCAGAGTTCCCCAGGGGTTGGGCTGGTGGGACTCTTACGAGGAGGATGCCTTCGAGTTAAACTTTACGTCAGGCAAGGCAGGACAGCACAGGAGGTGGCTGGGAGTAGGGGTCGAACCAGGAATGTTTGCTGCAGCCATCCTCTGCTTGCCACTGTCCCTTGCACCGCTGTATCCCTCACGCTCCCAGCTCCACCTGAGCTGTATTTCCTGATTTTGAACCAAAAATGGCCAAGGAGCTTTCTGTCACAAAGATGCTTCAATTTTCCGTCTTCAGGCACGTGTCCAGCATAGATGTCTGCTGGCCAGAGAAACTGGATCCCTGCAGCTGCCAGGACAGGCAGAAGTTGGGGATAAGAGGCATGAGATTTTGTGAATAAGGGCTTTTGCCATCAACCTGTGATCCCAGGGAAGAGCTGTGGTGGAGCGAGGTTTGGAGAGGCCTCAGCTCGTAGTCTGTTTCCTTTTCCTTTTAATGTGTTTGCTCTCTAATGTGTGTTGACACAGTAAATACACATGTTTGTACAAACATCCCAGCAGAGGGTTGCTTTGAAAGCCCCTTGCAGGGGATGGGAAATGTGCACGGCAGATGCCGGGAGGCGACCCACTGCCTGGTACGCGCCGCTTCTGCCAGAGATGCTGGAAATGGTCCCCATCGGGAGGAACTGGATGGGATAGCATGAGGCATAGGATGCTTTGCTTGCATTTTTTGGACTGCTGCAGAGAGACAGAGGAGCTAAGGGCTGGTTAGGTGCAGAAAGGTGTCCTTTACCCATTGCTAAGGGTTGCACTGGGGATCCAAACTGTTATTGAGTACATACTGATGGTGAGAAAAGCCTTGCCAAGGGAGCAATAGTGTAGGGAGAGAGATCCCCAAGAAGAACCAGGCTGAGCTCCCGTAAATAAGGCACTTGCATGTAGCTGAAGTAGAGGCTCGGGGGGTACGATGGACAGACCCAATCCTTTTTAAGAGGTGTTGCCAAAAATTCCTTCTAACCGAGCACAGTACAGCACTTGGTGTTGAACAGGGCAGCAAGGAGCTTGGCCATAACCAGGTTCTTCCAGCTTCCTTCGTAGCCTATTAATGTGCTTTTGCACCTAAAGCTATGCTTGCAGTTGCCTGTGGCAACTTATTTCCAACCATAAAGTACAGGAACCAGGGTCATGGAGGCCTGAAAATAGGTTTAAGTATATTAAAACTGATCCCATTTGGATTCAAAGAGTCATGAGCTACAGCTGAGCCCGTATGGTTTCACAGACCAAATTCCAGCGCTATGGAGCTGGCTACATCCTTCATCATACATGAATAAGACGCCTCAGTGCTGGCCACAAGCTGCTCATGGTTGAAGCTTAATACAAACAAGGTAGAGATGATTTTAGAGAGTACAGAGCACATGACACAGCTTCTCTGGTTAAAGGCATACCTTCAATATACCTTTGAGCAGCCTATGAGCACTCTTACCACTCTCAATTGATCAGCAGACCCTTTTTACTCTTGATATACTGCAGATTGGCCACCCTGCTGTATGGCAGCAGTGTGATATAACTGGGAAAACATGAATTCATGGGAAGCTCCCATTCGGACAAGGCGTGTACGGATGTAACAGGGATGGTGGTTGCAAATCCTTTGTTTCCTACTGTCAGCTCTGCAGTAGCCGCAAGATCTGATATCTGGTACCTGTAAGCTGCCCAGTGGCTCATTCCCTGCTCATCTGAGGAAGAGGCAGCTCTATGTCTGCAGTTCTTCTAGCTCTGCAGGAACCACTTCCTAATTGTGTAATATCCTAACATCCCAAGATAGAGAGCAAGGTACAGTTCTCCAACCCTTTTCTCGTCAGATGACATGCTGAGCAAACAAAATCTGCCCTTAAAATTAAGCGTTTCTGTAATAAACCATCCACACACCTTTTCCCACATGGACATCAAGGAAAGGGTGGATGGCCCGCCTGTGAGAGACAGCAGTCACTCAGGCTGAAATTTGTCTCACCTAATGCTGGTCATCAGCATTGAATCGAAATGAGTTGCCGTTTTTAGATAATGGAGAGACAAATTCTGGCATCTCCAGAAAGCAATTCACTCCATCTGCCTGAGACACCTATTTAGGATGGCACGGATTGCCCCGTGGTGAAACCTGTCTCTTTCCATTGACTGGAGGGGAAGCCTGCCCGACTCATTAGGCGAGATGTCTAATTTTCAGGAAGACCATGTTAAACAAGATAAATCCCACATTTAGTGCGTGCCTGGGAGGCACGCAGGTAACTGGTGACAGCAAGACGTCTCTGGAGCCAGACAGAGCGAGGCTGCTCAGTCCTTGTCCATTTGTTTTCAGGTTGGTTTAGTTTGCCCCTCGCCAGTCTTTGCATCCGAAATAGCCTGCTTTGAACTGGGTTACTAGAAGTGGCACATCGTTTTGTCATCGTCTGGGGAGTAGATTGGAACGCCGTTGTGAGAAACACAGGGTCTGAAGGGTTTCGGCCACGTTGCTCCATCCTCAATGCGTCGCCTTCTCCATGCTGCTCAGACTTTGCAAGGGAGGGAGATTTCGCTGTTCCCATTTTGCAGATGGGACACTCGAGGCACAACATGGGATGAGCACAGAACTCAACGCCCTGTGTCTCCTGATGCTCCTCTCAGACACCAGGGATATGGCTGGCTGTGCCGAGGGATTTGGGGCTTTCACTGCTGCTTCCCTCCCCGGGTGAAGCTGGAAAGAAGGGCCATTTTAAACCCATGAGTGGGACACAGCAAAGCTCTTTGTTACTGGTTAGGAACACCCAAATAATGCACTCATGAGGCCGCGAAGGTGGTGTTCGAGGTCTGCATTGGCTGTCCCTGATCTCACTGATGTCCCCTTGATAATATTTTCTAGGAGTTGACTTCAGACCTTCAGAAACACAGAAATCTGGAAATTTAGCCCATCTCGTTGTCATCCCTGTCACCTCTCCCAAACCCCCAGCTGCCCCTCAAATCCTTTTGTTCCAGGACATGCCACCAGTTTATAGAACATTTTGGGTCATTTCTCACCAAGAAAGAACTGACATCTCCTGACCTAAAATCCCCAAAGTCCTGTGCCAGTGTGCTGGAGGCTTGGGGCAAATGCTGGGCAGTGGTGTGAGGGACAAGGCTCTCCTTTGCTCATTGGAAACTGTGATGGGGGGACAGGGCAGGATGAGACCCACCCCAGAGCATTTCTCCAGCTCTGGGACATCTCAGGGAGTTGGGATTCCTATAGGAGACCACTCCATATAGCTGCTGACACCCTGTGGCTGTCGGGAAGAAATGCAGTGACTTTCGCAGAAGGGTTGGGCAAATTTGGGCTTGAAAAATGTGCTTCCAAGAAAAAGAAAAAAGTGACTGTTCTAGGAAGAAGGAAAAAAAAAAGAAAAAAAAAAAAAAAAAAAAAAAAAAGAAAACAAATCCCACTTATGCTTCCCAGCTGTGCTTTTTAGTGCTACTGCAGGGACAAAGGTGGCAGCTGGCTGGCTTGTGGCTCTCTCTGCTCCGCTCCCAAGGCCATGGGCCAAGGGCAAGAAGCTTTGAAGGGCTCCCAGTTTAGGAGACGGGTGGGGGAAGGCAACTGCAAACAAAGATATAGGACACGGCCACCTCCTCACCAAAAAAACAGCTTCTTTAATTCTTTTCCCTTCCTACTCCATGTCTCTCCTCTTGTAGTTTGTTTGCCACCAACTGCCAAGATGCTTCCGCACAGGATATTTTCCTCTCTGTATTTTCTTTCCCAATTGCCAAGAAATCTGTGTACAAACACAAATTTCTCCCTTTTCTAAGAGGCCATCTACTCCCCCTCCAAGAGAGTATAACAAAAGCTGAGAAAGAGAAAAAATAAGAAAAAGGAGGGGCATGATCATCTCTGCTCTGCTCAACACAAAAGGGGCGGGAGGGAGTTGTTGGCCCAGGATAAATCTGGCAGTGTAATAAGTTTTAGCTTCAGCCTTTGAAGATGAGAGAAGAAGCAGTCGATTGTCATAAAGGGAGCAGGCACGTCCCTTTAAACCACAAAGCCTGCAAAGATAGCCTGGAGTCCCAAAAATAAAGGCTTCACACTGCCTTCCTCTGTCACTCCCGGACAGAAATAGTAGTCCAGTGGGAACCATTACAGCCATGATGAGAAGGGCCAGTCTGCTCCGATGAATGCGGCTGGGCCCGGAAGGGTGCAGGTGGTGGGAGGAGGTCAGCTCCTGGCTCCCGGGGCAGCTGGTCGGGCTCTGGTCTCCATCACCCAGTCGGGCATTGCCTGCGGAGGCAAGCCCTGCGCCAGGGACACGGCTCTTCCCTCCTGGTATGGAAATGAAGCACCTGAGCCAAGGCAGGATTGCTCCCCGTGGCCCATTTTGTCGCCTGTCCTTTGTCTCGCCCCGTTTTGAACGTCCCACGGAGGGCTGGAGGACTCAGGATGAGTTCAGGGCTGTGAATGACGCCAGTGTCCCAGGAGGCACCGATGTGGGTTTTTATGGCACATCCATCTCTGCATGATGGAGCTGTGCCTCCTGCATTCCTCACCGACGCATCCCCCCTCTTTGGGACAGCTGGTGGCCACTTTCATCACTGCAAACCGCTCCGCCAGCGCTAAAACCCAGTTCTGGGGGCTGCACAGTGCAGGATCCAGCCAAAAAAGGAGGGGGTGAGACCACCAGGCAGTGAGGGATGCCCTTTCAGATGGCCCTGGGTCTGGCGTGGGGACAGTGGGGCAGTGGGGCAGTGGGACGGTGGGGACAGTGGGAACTG